>JALPQI010005352.1:0-50504 GCA_025490895.1 Thaumatotibia leucotreta | reverse complement strand
GGGTGTGATGTGGCAGTCTGTGGCAGATCGCAGTATGTTTTTGAGTCTGTTCGGAAAGTGACGACGTCTGGCAGTGAGAGCCGCCCATATATCTCGCGTGCCTTCTCTTTCCGAACAACGCTGCGACATTACGATACTGGCTGAGAGTGCGTTTTTGAGAAATAGACTATAGACTTTTGACAGATGTAATTATGTATATCTTTACAATAGTGTGCGTAGCTATGTAACTAGCAAAAAAAAGGTCAGGAGTAGAAAAAATATTTATCAAACGGGGTTACTCACGTAATTTAAGTCGATAATTGCTCTACATGTTTCGATCCATTAAGACAGCATGATGAGGATATCCTCTAAATGGATAGAAACATGTCGAGCAATTATCAACTTAAATTACGTGAGTAACCCGTTTGATAAATATTTAAAGGCAATTTAGTATAGCGTACTGCTTTCATTTCATGTTATACACCGAAAGATTAACAGCGGGTTCCTGACCACATTTAGAAACTATAATGTCGTATAATTTTTTCTGGATATCGCCTAGTTTCAGAGTTATAACCAATTAAAAAAAAAACATATTTTTAAATAAATTAAAAAAAAAATTTATAAAAGGTCTTTTTAACGGCGTTGGTGCCATTATGGAGAATAATCTCACTAACCTCGTTAATAGATGTTAAAAAGTGAGAAATAAAACCTTTTGAAAATGAGGTTTTTGTAAAAAAAAACCTTGACACTCATTGTAAGTGCTAGTTTCATGAATAACTTAGTTTTTTATGTTAAAATACATTCAAAAATTCAATAAAAATTGAAAAAAAAAATTTTTTTTCGCCTAAAATGACAAAAGTCATTTAATATTTTTTGTTTGTTTTAACATCAAAAATGCGTGGTTAAAATCTTTTGGCTTATTAGAGATCACGGTGTATTTGTTCGTAGCCCTTACCTGTAACTTTGATATATCCCCAGGTGTGGACTCCATCTTAATAGCCCTATTAGCAGCAAAAGCAGAAGTCAGTTATGCGCCTAGAAAGATCTCAGCGACGGATATCGCGAACAGTATAACAGAATTGGGGTTCCCTTCGGAAGTACTAAGTGTCAACGATGGGACTGGACTTACCGAAATACAATTAACGGTAAGAATAAAATTACTTGGCTACGGCAAGTACGCCTTTGTACAGTCGAAGACAAAATAAGGGGTATACAAAAACGTTCAAAAATATGTCCCAGTGCACTCTAATTCTGTGTAATAAGAACGTCGTAACATATTTATGAGCGGATTCTTTCGATACTTATTTTTGCACTTGACTGTACCAGGGGCGCATTTCTCAAAAGCTTGTAATTTGTAAGTGGAAGTCTCTTTTTGACACTATTAATTAGATAAGGACTTTCGCTTGTATTACAAGTTACAAGCTTTCGAGAAATGGGCCCCAGGGATCGGATACCGCTTTTTTGTCCATACAAAAGAACGGTTCGAATTCCGTTCTTTTTCGTTCTTCGGTATATATTTTTTTGTTAATGGAGTAATTCAAACATACGTTAATAATTACATAAAATGTTGAAAACTACATAAAAAGTGTCAAACATTTTAAAATATTTAGCTATTTCGAGGTTTTTCTAAAAAACCGGTTCTGATCCCTGCTTTGTACATTGCTTTTACTTTGTTAAGCCGCGTTTCCACTTTTGCTATGTGAAATCCTGTGTCCAAGAACGAATGAATGCTCGCTCAGAACGATTTATACAGGGTGGTACACCACCCACTGAAAATCCTGAATGGGGTGATTTAGTAGGCTATACTGATTAACTTTTACTATGGAGGGCGCTAAAAAAATTTTTGGTTCTTTCATACAAAATGTACAATCATCGTACCGTAAGGCGTAGCGTGGGTAGGCCCCCCACAAGGTGGACCGATGACCTGTTGAACGTCGCAGGAGTCCGCTGGATGCGGGTGGCGCAGGACCGGTCATTGTGGTAATCTTTGAGGGAGGCCTATGTTCAGCAGTGGACGTCTTTCGGCTGATATGATGATGCTGATGATGATGATACAAAATGTTGTTATCGATCGGTCAACATTTATGAAAAAGACTATTTTTTTTTGATTTTGTGATTGCCCCCATAGCAAAACTTGTTCAGTACACGTTCAGTACACGGCGATACTCGCCCAGCTATCAGCTATCACCGCCGGGCGAGTATCGCCGTGTCTCTTTTATTTACACGGGAGTACGTATCTTTTGTTCGTGTTTATAGCCGATAGTTCAAAGTTTGGTAGCTCACGGTGAGACCAGTGCCTTAGAGTTTTCATTAGGTAACACCCTGTATGTATAGCGTGTACAATAAAATGTTTACTTAGTTACTTATTAATTTGTTACATTTTGATGTTCTCAACGTGTTGATTGGGTCATCAACAATATTATTGTTCGCAATAATATGAACATGGCTCCAAAGTTTATTAAATAACTAAACAAATTATTTCTTTAAGTTAATTTCAAAGCTTCAAGGTGACTATTTACAACGGTTTTCATAGTTACAGGTGTCAAACAGGTAATTTTCTGAAAATGATTAATGATTAATTATTTAATCATTTTCACAGTTACGTTTAAAGAAGAGAACAGCATTATAGTAACATAATAATTTTATAACGGTAGAAAACTTAAAATCGTTTGATAAGAGCACGCTCATACGATTATTTCTTTTTAAGGTGGGTAGTGATTAAAAAGTGAAATGTGATAACTTTATTTCAAATTCGTTGAATTATTATTGCGAACAGTAACGCACATGTAGTCCGATCACTGGTCATCAATTTATAACTACTTTTTCTATTACTTTACATGCTTTCATTATGGATGGCAGGAGATGTCAATACTGGTAGGTTTTCTGTCTATACCCCACAATTTTTAAGTAAGAATATCTGGTATGGGTATTAGAATTATACGTAACTAATGTAATCCCCACGTACGATCAAAATTCTTTTCGTTGTCTTATTTTGTGTCTTTAAAAAACGTGACACAGTTGTGATTTTTGTATGAGATGATGCTTTGTTTCAAATGTTTGATGTATGGATTCAAACCTAGCCTGAAAATGAAATAAAAGTGCACCGGATATTTTAAATAAACTGAATCGAAACTGCAACTAAAAGCGTGACAGAGTGGTATGAAACACGACAACGAAAATAATTTTGACCAAAGTCTCAAAATAGTATTTACGATACAAGTGTGGAAAGCCTACATTTCAACATATGTATCATACATTTACAATTCATTATGCGAGGAAAATCAGACTTATCTCGGCAGTACCAAACAGGTCGCGTCGAAAAGTACTATAGAAATCCATTCCCGCACACGTGCGGAAAGAAACACTTTCTATGCATAAGTTTATATATTTTTGAACATATGCATTGTAAATATAATTTAAAAAATATTTAGCTACAATGCTTACTTACTCGTACATAACCTATTTAAGTGTAATTAATATAATTTATTAAATAATCAATTGTACTCAAAATATGTTGAGCAATCGTCTGTAATCCCGTGTCGCAAAATATTTTAAGAAACGTGACATTATTGTTAAAACACTGTTACTTTTTAGTCGTAACCCCTTTATTCTGGTGAAAATTATTGATGTATTCAATCTATCATTCAATTGTATATAAGCGCGTCATTCCTCTACAAAATTGTTAGAATATTACTAAATCATTTAGTCGTTAATCCTTTAGTCAGTTCAAGATTAATCATTTATTCAATCAATCATTTAATACGTTGCATGACTTGCGCGTCGTACGTTAACAAAATTGTTAGAATAACATGATACTACTAAACAACTTAGTTTTTAGTCGTTTATCATTTATTCAGTTTAAGCTTAAGCATTTATTCAATCAATCATTTGTAGATATGTAGTATGACGTGCGCATCGCACGTCAATAAAATTGTTAGAATAACATAATACTACTAAATCACTATTAGTTTTTACTCGTTACCATTTATTCATTTCAAAATTATTCATTTATTCAATCAATCATTTATTTGCAGATACGTGGCATGACATGTGCGTCATGCGTCAACAAAATAGAGAAGACTGTACTTAAACTGACCGGAGTGTCATCCTGCTCGGTCGCTCTTACTACCAGCAAGTGAGTTTTGTTTAATCAATCATTCAATCAATTAATCATAATGTTTAATTGTAGAAATTAAATTGGATAATACATTGTTGTGAATGTTTATTCTGTATTTTAATCATTCAGTGGATCAATCACAATTTTCTGTATAGAAATAAATACATTTGTTATGTTTTATGTTTAATATTAATAATCCTTAAAGAGGTCTAACCTGAAATTGGGCGTTTTCACAAACCGTTGTTGAAATTACCTTGTTATTTAATTCGGACAAGTTTGAGCCTGTCCTACTCAGGATCACGAGCTCTTTCGATTCTAATAGGAGAAAAAAACTGTCCCTAAATGTTTTTTCCATTACGATACGGCTTTGAGGATTTAGTAATGGAGTCGGCTTCATATCGTTTCCCCTCTGCCAAAGACTTTGGCCAAGAATTTGTACATTGACCAAACCTGTTTATAAAAACTATTTCATTAATCGATTCTTCGCAGTCTTGTAATCGTTATGTACCCGTAACAAGCTCCGTCAAAATGTCTGTATGTGCTATGTATGGATTCAAAACTCGTTCAAATACATCATGTATACAAAATATGCGATACTATTTCATATCTTGCCTTTATTTGTTTATATTACAACATTTTATTACATAAAATTGTTCAAGAAATTCAAGTACCAGCGAATCGATAGCAAAATCGGTTTCAAAAATATCGCACACAATTCGTATTTTCATTTTTGAATGATGGAGAAAGTTTGACATTTATTGTATTCTCGTATTTAAGGTTAATAAGGTCTACCCATCTTTAAATTTTGTAGGAAATATCAGACTTAGTGAATCAAGTAAGACAGAAGACTCTGCCTTGGTCTAATGTTAAGCTTATATGTAAGCCAATAAGGTTGAATATTTATTGCGCTTATTTGGAATACGTATTACGCGCGAAAATACATAGTGATGTGAACGTTACTCTTTATGACACAATGTCGAGAGTAGGTATAAAATGTCGAGATACGGACACTTGTGTTTACGTATATTAGTGTTCTCACAGTAAGTAAATAAAAACACAGTCTTATCGAATTCAATAACTTCATTTTTACAAGTGCTACTTAACGCTAGTTGGACCTATATTATAAATTGTATTTAGGTACTTACTAACATATCACTAAGGAATATCAATATCACCGGCCTTATTGCAAAATCTTGTATGTATACGCACCTACGCACCTTGTACCTACGTACTTGTATTCAAATTGTATTCTTACGAGTATTCACAATTAAGCCTCAGTGAGTTTTACCCCAGTTAACTAAAACTTTCTTACTACAACAAAATAAATAATACTCGTATGTACACTCGTATGGACATACATTGTTTTCTTTCACAACCGCTAATTAATATTATAATTGATTTTCGAAATGCACGTGATTGACCAAGACTTTCCTTACAGTTACAGCCTTCGTAGTCAAAGATCGCGATAAACGAAAACATAATCAATTGAAGTAGGTTAATGGCAAGACATTCAGGCGGTTTTGTATTAAAATTGGTTGATTAATTAATAACTGTTACTAATTGTCTGTTTACTTTTATTTAAATACTCAAAACAACAATATATAGTACCAAGGTGCACGTCAATCTATGACGTTTAGAAAAATATATCGATACGATAATCTTCAGACACTTGAAAGCCATATTAATCGGTTCGATTACACCTACGTCGATAGTTTGAAATTGTGTCCGCATATAAATTTTACTGTATTAGTGTGATAATTTAACTTAGTGTTGTGGTATTGTTTAAGTGTGCGTGAGTAGTAACGAGAAGAAGAAATGCATTTGTAGTTAGATCGTTTACATGTGTGCTACCTCGTCCCCCTCGGAAATTGGCAGAATGTTTTGTTAGGAAAGTTATAGCGATACCGTCTCCCCATACTAAATCCTCAAAGCGATACGGTTTTTTCATAGATGTTCTAAGGCGGTAGCGTAATGGAAGGAATGAAAACTATATGTACTAAATTATGGCACATATTTTTTCTCCTAACAAAATCGAATGAGCTCGTGATTCTGAGTCGACTAAGCCTAAACTTGACCGAATTAAATAACAAGGTGACTTCAACAACGGTTTGTGAAAACGCCCAATTACAAGCTATTTATGAGAAAATGTTTAATCATTTTTAATAACTCGAAATGTCAAAAATTCTGATATTCATTTATTAAGTTGGTTATCGATAAGTCAACGCCTATTTGTAAACACGGTTTCAATTGCCTTTATTTTTTTTACTAAGAAGTTTATAAAGAAAGAAATAAAAAATTCACTTCGTTGAATGGTACGTTTTACAAATTATTCTTATATATTGCAGTCCAGATTCCTAAAATTATACCTAATAATATCTATAAATTTATTAGTCAGCCTCCGTAGCCTAGTTGGTAGTGACCCTGCCTACGAAGCTGGAAGTTCCGGGTTCGAATCCTGGCGAGGGCATTATTTGTGTATTTATTTATCACAAATATTTGTTCCTTGGTCATGGCTGTCTATGTATTTAAGTATCTATTATATATATCGTCGCTTGGTACCCACATCACAAGTCTTAATTGAGTTTACCGTGGGACTAGGTTGATATCTGTAAGATGTCCCAAGATATTTATTATTTATTTATTTATTTTTCAGAGGCAAAGTAAAATACGATGCTGAAGTAATAGGCCCCCGGACGATATGTGAGGCGATAAACAATATGGGATTCGAGGCTAACGTGGCTAGTCCTAGTAGCAAGGGTGCCTCCAATTATTTAGAACACAAGTAAGTTCTAGATATATTACCGATAGCTTGGTATCATCATTATCATATCAGACGAAAGACGTCCACTGCTGAACATAGGCCTCCCCTAAAGATTGCCACAATGACAATTCCTGCGCCAACCGCATCCAGCGGACTCCTGCGACCTTCACCAGGTCATCGGTCCACCTTGTGGTACCCACGCTATGCCTTCCGGTACGTGGCAGCCACTTGAGAACCTTGGTATAGCATATATTATAAATATACAGGTCTATCGCCTTTTTTAGCGCGTCTGTAGTTGAGCATTTCTCAATTTTTTTTATGCGGGCTGTACACACTCGTCGAGACTCTCGGCGAGAGGCCCTCGACGAAAGCACACCATGTACACACTCGTGGCGTCATTTGTACGGCGGATATCGACCACGATGGACCTAGAAACTGCTGCCGCCGTCTGTCTTTGTATAATTACTCACGCATATATTACACTTTCATTCTGATACATTCTTAAAATTCCATTTCACGATCGTTGGACCATATTTTTAACCTATACAAACACGTCTTTTAACAACTACAGTCAGCGGGCAACTAAATCAACGTCTGTCTACATGTTTATTCTCGTTTACCTCACGAAAGCGGGCGAGACCCTTTGACTCTTGCGCAAAAAACCGATACGCGACCGAGGCGAACCGAGGCGAGAACCGAGCGTACGAAACATGGCGAGAGCATCATGTACACACTCGGTCTCGGCCTGTCTCGGGGTGTCTCGGCGAGTGTGTACAGCCGGCATTACATTTGGATCACGATATATCACGATTCGATATTGATAAAAATTGTTAGGCTGGTAGAGTCAATAATGCTGAACAAGATCTATCACATTTTGTAACCTGCACCAAACGTGCCAAAATGTTTGTATGAAACATTCCTTTTTTGTTACCAAAAATGTATAGGATTCTAATAACAAAAATGGAAACTTCCATACAATTGTATATCAAGGGGCGATTTCACTTCATTTTTTATTTCTCCTGATTCCTATAAGACAGGTTTACCTAGTTTAGGGCTCAGGACACTAATCCTAGGCTTATCAGATATCCCCTGTATCGGTAAAATGTTTATTTATGTATGTAACAAGCTGTAATTTTAGATACCTAAATAAATCATTTTCATGTTAATTTTCAATGATATTTTCATCACACTTGCTGTCTAAGCGTAGCTTAAAGTGTAATTCCCTAGGGCGTAATAGAAATGTATGTGTACGTCATAGAATAATATTTTGTCTTAAAACTTAAGTTTTTGTCCGCAAGTGTGATAAAAAACATTGTTTGCATCACGTAAGCGGAATACTAACTCGAGTCATTAAAAGCCTCACGTTAACCACTCTCGTTAGTAGTTCCGTACTTACCTCCCTTGATGCACAATGTACAGTCGAGTGCATTAATATATAGACACATTTGTAAGGGATCAGTATGGAGAAGTATATATATATATTAATTCCCTTGAATGTACTATTATTTTATAATACTACGTTTCAGAGAAGAAATAAGAAGATGGCGGAACGCGTTCCTGATTTCTCTCCTCTTCGGAGGTCCATGTATGGTCGCCATGGCATATTTCATGGCCAACATGACCCACCACGACCCTAAGGCCATGTGTTGCGTGGTCCCGGGTTTGAGTTTAGAGAATCTTATTATGTTCCTTTTGGCGACGCCCGTGCAGGTAGGTTATTCGATTATTCATTGTTTTTAAGGACATTTTCACTTCTAGGGACACCCAATTAGCTTAACGCTCACAAAAGTTAACATCGATGTCAGTTTTGTAACGACAATTAATCATTAAATATTAACAAAAATATTTTTTATCATTTAATCCCGACAGAATACGCGTTCATGCAATATAAAAACATAAATAAAGTGGATTTACGTAAATATTTCATGCTTAATTGCCGTTACAAAACTGACATCGAAGTTAACTTTTTTTGTGAGAGTTAAGCTAATTGGGAGTCCCTAGAAAAAAAACATGTTTAAAAATTACATGTTTTACATACATTACTATCACCGACGATATTTGATTCCATTAACTATGAAATAGTCATCTTAAGGAATCGAAATGAAATTCCAAGAAATTATTCGATTGATTAATCATTTAATCAACTTTTGAGCCGTGTCCGAATTGCGAATAATGACGCACATGTGTCCGATTATTTTTATTTAAATTATTTTAATTTATAATTATATCATATGTAATATAATTAATCATGACATTAATGTGATTGAATGTGTATTGACTAATTGTGTATTTACAGTTCATAGGCGGATGGCATTTTTACAAGCAAGCCTACAAAGCGTTAAGCCATGGGACATCCAACATGGACGTACTGATCTCTATGACCACTACTATAAGGTATACATTTCAGCAGCAAACAACTGATATTTGTGTAGATTTATTCTGTTTTATTATCCAATTTTGCAGGTACAAATAATTACATTTGATTTTCACGGGCATATATTTAGTGTCATCTATTTTAAGTTGAGGAGAAACTTTAATTTCTAAAATAGTATTTTTTTTAATATTAATCAATAGATTATTTGTATTTGATAATTAATATAACAGTAAGATAATTAGACTAGTCGAATAATTGATAGATTGATTGATCAAATAATTGATTGATCGACTAACCAAATAGGTAATGTAATTAATGTATTGCTCGATTAACTAACTAAGGAATTGATTGATTGGATGGACAAGTTTATTGTTCAGTATTTTAGTAACATTTTCGACTAAATAGGACATAATTATTATTAAGTAGTCATTTTTAGTCAGTCAATTCGTCTTTGTTTATTTGTTATTGACTACTCAACAAAGATTACTGGTTAATATTTATATATTAAAAATATAAATGTAATTTACAGAAGTAATCACTAATCAGATTACTTTTCCCCCAATTCTGACCCATATACAGTCGTGGCCAGATAATTAGGATCAAGATTTTTTTCCCCATACAACTGCCTGCAAACAGGGCTTTGCAAATTTGATAATAATTTAAGAAATAATTGACCATTTTTGTTTATTAATATCAGAACTTTTCTATGATTAAATAAGGTATACTGAAACGTATTGCAAAGTTCCATAAAATACCTATCTTGAAAAATATGGATGACCCCATAAACACTTCAACCTAATTAAGAACAAAATGTATGAAATCGTTCGTAATTAAGTTGAAGTGTCTATGGCGTCATCCATATTTTTCAAGTTAGGTATTTTTTAGAACTTTGCAATACCTCCCAGTATACCTTATTTAATCATGGATAAGTTCTGATATTAATAAAGAAAAATGGTCAAATATTTTTTTTATTATTATTAAATTTGAAAAAGCCCTGTTTGCAGGCAGTTGTATGAGAAAAAAAATCTTGTTCCGAATTATCTGGCCACGACTGTACATATACAATTGATTGATTGATTAATCAAATAATGGATTTGACTAATGATTAAATTGATTAATTGAATAATCAAATAATTAATCAACAGTTACGCGTACTCGCTAGCCGTGGTCACGGCCGCGATGGTGCTACAAAAGGACACTAGTCCGATGACATTCTTCGATACGCCTCCCATGTTGTTAGTTTTTGTGTCTTTGGGACGGTGGCTGGAACACATCGCTAAGGTAATTTCACTTTGTGAACCAACTCAAATTGATTTTTTTAAATATTTTTATGTTGTATTTTAAGATAGTAACACTACTTATCTGCGACCATATATAACATGGACGTCTGACGCCAGCTCAAAAATGCCCCCAAAACCAATTGTTCAATTGTGCCAAGATGGGCAGGACATAGCGCTTTTCTTAACACCGCGCATATTTCGGCGCAACATCTTTGACAAATGTCTATAGAATATAGCCAATCAAAACTTTGATGGACCAATCACAACTAGTTTTTATAGGTTGAAATTGAAATTCATTACCGTGATGCATTGAAGAGGGGTGACACTTGTCAACTAAAATTCGGGACCGTTTTTGAAAGCCAATTTAGTATGGCGTGCGGCTTCCATATTTTATTTGTTCGTAGCTACTTATTATGTCTGTATTTAAATTTGAATATTCGATGCCAAAGAAAAAATACCGAAGTTTACCAACGGCGTTTTATGGCAGCGGAGCGGGCCCAAGCTGCCGGTGGTTAGCCCTTAGGTGCATACAGTATCATAAATGATACGACCGAAATGACACATGTCGAAATAACTAATCAATTGCGACTGACACACTGAGCAACAGAGTTCTAATTGGCATCGATTGTTTACATAAGTCATTTCAGAATTAAAATGTGTGATACCTTATGCACCTAAGAGTTAGGGCTACAGGGAGAGGAACCGCCGGACTATACGCGCCGTGTCCAGGATTACTGCCTTCTGCATTTCTTAATATAATTATTACGCATTCAGTTACAAATAATTTTCATAGAAATTAACGTCGTGAAAGATTACAGGTCCGGATTCTTATTTCCAGGGCAAAACATCGGAAGCTCTATCAAAACTCTTATCTCTAAAAGCGACGGAGGCTGTCCTTGTGAATCTAGATTCCAACGGACAGATAATTAGTGAGAAGAACATACCAGTGGAACTAGTTGAACGAGGCGATGTTTTGAAAGTGAGTTTTTTATACACGGGCCATTTTGACAAAGCAAATTCAATATGTTAATTTTCTATTTGTAGACTCTCGTGATTCATATTAAATAGTAGATTGTGTGACAAGGGATCAAAATGGTATATTTCCGGCGTGGGCGTATACGAGCCCCGATGCATAATTATGTTCTCGTCCAGTTAGACAGTTTTTCGAGATTATCCCGTTCATCCGGGGGAAAAGGTTTAGAGACAAAACCTTCACTATTCAATAGTAGTGCTAAAGTAGTTTCTTTGAGTATAAAATATTTGGACTTAATAAATCAGAATAAAAAAAAAACTATTTTACGAGAGGTATGTTTTTAAATTTTTTCCACAATTTTTAATTTTGTAAATAATCAATGAATGTAAAGAACGCCATTAATATTAAAGAGGACATGGTACACCTGATGCACTGCGAATTTTGCGTCAAGCTTATAAGCGCGGAATTACGGTGGTGAACGAAAATATAATTTAGACACTGGTTTGTTAAAATCGATTTATTAAACAACAAAAGCGTTCTTCAGATTGTTGTGTCTCTTGAAATGTAGTACAAACCATGACTAACGTTCATACAATTTATCATTAGCATAATGTGATCATTTTTAAAATATTCAAAAATTTGTAAAAATTGTTTCGAACTAGACGAACTCCACTGCATCGGGGCTCGTAGTATATTGAATCCTGAATGGAGCGACGGATTCCACAATCGAATCCCAACCGTAGGGATTCTAAAGTGGAATCCTGAGCGTAATGAAGGATTCAAGCGTTAACGCCCAAGACGAAATAATTTTGATACCGTGTGACATATCGTCGTTGCGCCTGTAAAAACCGATATGTGGTGGATTTTAATTAATTCAATTAATACTCTTTGTGTATAGTTGCTAGGTTACTATTTCACTTTTATAGGCGCATGGGCGACATACTGCTTTTTAGACCACCTATGAGAAAAATAAAAGATATATCACATATTTAATATTTATGCAAATAATCGATTCTGAAGAAATTTTTATCAATTATGAACGTACTGTTTATTTTCATATTTCATTGTAATTTTTTAGGCTGGCTATAGAAAGTCCTTGAACAGAAAAGTGCCACTTTGATCCCTCCTAGCAGGGAAGAAAAGACCCGTATTCGAATAGGTGAAAATTATATTTCACGTGGTTTACTGACGTTTTTAAGTCAAAAAATCAAACTGTTCCAAAAGCTCCTCATAGCGGAACATGTCTAGCACTTTTTGACTTAAAAAACGTACGTAGAGTGATTTGTGTACAGATTAAAAAAAAACTGGATTTTTTTTGGTCCAAAGATTGAATTCTGTATTGTATTTTTACTGATTAGTGGAAATGAAAATGAAATAAACATAAATTGAAGTAAATATAAATTATTTATTTTAACAAACCTCGTAAGGCCCAATGTACACTCCACTTCAATGAAATTTAAACCTTTCATGAAGTTAATAAAGTCGTATTTTCTTTGTTTGGTTGATTTTACAAACAAACGAAACTCACCACTATTCCTTACATAGCAAGGTTCAAAATAAGATTTAAAGAAAATAGTATGGTGGGCCTTACGAGGTTAATTAGACTTAATAACGTAAATGGGCGGATTTTTATTTTGTTGTAGTTTTTTCAAATTTGGATATTTTCATATTTTTTCTAATTCAGAATCGCGAGCTCTTTCGATCCTCATTAGCAGAAAAGTGTCCCGAGAATTCCATACATTTTTTTGTCTTCCACTGAGTTACGGTCGAAAAAGTGTGTTAAAAGTAGTAACTCAATGGAATTTTTTTTGGACACATTTTTATTTCTATTAGGATCGAAAGAGCTCGTGATTCTGAGTAGAAAAAATGTAAAAAAGTCCAAATTTGGAAAATTTTAAAAAACGACAACAAAATAAAAATCCGCCCAAATAGTATGTAGTATTAATAAACGTATTATAATTGAATTTGTTCAGGTAGTACCAGGTGCGAAGGTACCTGTAGACGGTAAAGTGCTATCCGGACAGAGCACGTGTGACGAATCTCTTATTACCGGGGAATCCATGCCCGTGGCGAAAACTAAAGGTAAAATATGGACGAAAGAATGAAAAAAATTATAATCATACATCTGTCAAACTACTTGAGAAATACCCTCCCCTATCTTCTTTGTAGATGTAAATAGACTAGATTATGTCATGCATTGCATGGCCTACTATAGATCCCTATAATTTTGTTGGTATTTTCTACTAAATAACTTACAACACGTATTTACTAACACCCTAAAAAGGAAATAATAATGCAACCATCATCATTATCATCATCAGGCTATGATAGTCCACTGCTGGACGTAGGCCTCTCCTATTAACTATGCGTATTTGGAGGTAAATGCCCATAATCGCCACGCTGGGCAAGCGGATTGGCGATCTCGGTAATGTGTCTACAATGATGACGCTGCTGCCCATCATCAATCGTTATCAAAAATGGTCAGTGACACTTCAATCCCTTAGTCGACTCTTACGACACCCGCAGGAGGAGTTGGGGTGGTGACAAATGTATTCTTACTGCCGTCACCACACGGCCAATTCCTTTGGCCTTTAAATTCAAGTTACCTTATTTTTTGAATATGAACACAGATGTCATAATTACCATAGATCAAGCAAACGTATCTACTTAGCGTGTCAAATGAACTCAGTAAAATCTACTGAGTTGTCCGTCTTTGATCGCAGCTTGCAGCTTTCGGGCGTCAAATTTTGTAAGTTGAAGTGAACAAAAACATTAATAAAGTAGATAATATTCATTGCAACAACACAAAAAAATATGAATAGTCATGGGCCTGAGACATATTTAAAATCATAGGCAAGTAACAACTTCAGTTCAAAATCTGACACGCTCGGCCGCCATACAAATGAATGAACTTGTTTCTTCTAACCAAATCTTCTGTGAATTAAAATAAATAAAAATAAAATAAATACACGAACTTTATTTCGCAGATTCTTTAGTAATCGGCGGCAGTATAAATCAGCACGGAGCGTTGCTAGTAATCGCGACGCACACGGGAGAAAACAGTACTTTAGCACAAATAGTTCGACTGGTCGAAGACGCCCAGAGCAGTAAGGCGCCTATACAACGGCTTGCTGATACCATCGCCGGGTAAGCAATCATGCAATTAATCAATATTTCAATCAAAAATTCAACCATTCAATCAGTTAATCAATCATTCAAAAACTATTAATAATTCATTCAATCTATCAAGCATTCAATAAAACATACAGTGGAATGCTTTGCCGGGTAATTATGTTGATTTTTATTTTATAATTTATAGTTAATAAAGTATGCTTTATTTGTTGTACAAAAATTAACTTATCCTGTAAATAAAAGTAACTGATTTAACTACTTTATTAAAGGAACGAATTCTTTGACTACATATATCAGGTAGTCGCTCGTTCACCCATTCTCATTCTGATCCAGGCTGTTCTCTAGGATAGACGTGTTCTAGCTTCCCAGTATACAAATAAAATTACAATAAATAATTAAAACAATTTAATCAAATTTGGTATTTAAATTCAAATTAATCGAAAAATTATTCGATGTATCAATTAATAACCATTAATAATTTAATTCTTTATTCAATCAATGATTGAATAAAGAATTAAATGATACAACCAATAATTCACTGAATTATAAAATAACGCTATTTATTAGCCATGCAATCACTGATTCAATAAATCATTACGTTACACAATAAATCAATGAGTTGTAAATTCAGTCAATAATGTAATTATTCGATTATTTCAACACAAATGTTGATCTAATCGATCAATCGTTTAAACAACAAGCACTAAAATATATTTAATTCAGTAACACAATTAATCATTCAATCAGTTAATCTTCAATAACAAAATTAATCAATCATACAGTAACACTTTTAATCATTATACAATGACTTTTAATGAAATATCGACTTGTAATGAATAATTTGGTTGATTAATAAATAAAATCATATAATCATTTAATCATCTATCCGGTCAATCATTAATTTAATCATCAAACCAATCAATTAGTTAATCTTCAATCAAGATCTTAATGTAGTACTAGATGACATTACTAATAAAGTACATTCGATCAAAGCTTGTACTGAAAGCGTAATTGTTAACTAATTCTTGTTTATCTTTCCAGGTACTTCGTCCCAATAGTAATAGGATTGTCGGTGTTAACACTAGTGTGCTGGACCATCACTGGGATCGTAGATGTGGACATTATTAAAAAAATCATGCCGGTAAGTGATCATTTGCTCTCGAGTTATGTTTATAACGTTATGTACAAACAGCAACACTCGTAACTGACCATAAATATAGTTACATCATGTCAACTTCATATTAAATAACGTTTGCGTATGTGCGACTTGCCTTTGTCACTGTAGTCTGAAAAGGCAAAGGATTTATTGTAACAAAACGTGTGAATTTGTCAAAAATATATTTTAGCTTTCGGACCTCTTTCGGACGGATAGTCTTTAAACGGAAATTAATAATTGAAATAATTTAATGTCAAAAATGACATTGGATCAAACAGAAAAGAAAAAATACTGTTTCAAAATTCTATTGAATAATAGCCAGCCTTGCTTACACACATACATACGCGTTGAACTGTGATTCTCTTTCATGCAATATTAACCCCCAAAGAGGCCACGTTGGCACTATAATTTTTTTGTAATTTAGTAATCGTATACTCAAAAGTATGCGAAATAGGGGGTTATTAATTCATTCAACGATTATTCAATATTATTCATTCAATCATAAAAACTAGTTAACTTAACTTGACTCCATTATTCTTTTCTTAAACAAAAACTCTTCGAACCTACATACTTTTATTTTTCCGCCTTTTTTACTGACAGGGATTGTTAGACTGATTATACGAATCTGTAGAAAATAGAAATCCCTCGAAATATCCCAATATTTTAATAAGTCTTACGCTCTTTATGTAGTTTTATGTAATTAACAACATTGTAATTTTTAATTATTCCAACTCCATTAACAAAGAATTTATAAACCGAAGAACGATTAGAACCGTTCTTCTGCATGGTGAAAAAAATTGGTATCCGATCCCAGATATGAAGATTAGATAACTTCTGGCCGAAGGGCGTCGTGTTTCGGCAGTTCCGAGGCAATCTGCCGAATCCTACGCCAGATCCGACGACGCAACGGAGCCACGTCGTTACGTCGCTTAAATCAAGCTAGTTTTAAGTTGTTTTTATTTAATTAGTACATTTTTAGTTCACAGTGACTTGGTTTTTACTGTTATGCTGTGAAACTTATTGGAATAAAATAAATAAAAAATAGGTCAAAATTTTGCTCATTTTCGTCCGCAGGATTCCTATCTAAACTCTGGCTTCACCGACCTCGAACTGATCATCCAAACGGCGTTCCACTTCGCGCTGAGCGTCCTCGCCATCGCCTGCCCCTGCGCTCTAGGGCTGGCGACGCCCACCGCCGTCATGGTGGCCACCGGGCAGGGCGCCAAGAGCGGGCTGCTGGTCAAGGGGGCTGAGCCGCTCGAAAACGCTCACAAGGTAGCTCATAAAAACGCTCACAAGGTAGCTCAAACGGCGTTCCACATCGCGCTCTAGGGCTGGCGACGCCCACCGCCATCATGGTGGCCACCATTTTCGTCCGCAGGATTCCTATCTAAACTCTGGCTTCACCGATCTCGAACTGATCATCCAAACGGCGTTCCACTTCGCGCTGAGCGTCCTCGCCATCGCTTGCTCCTGCGCTCTAGGGCTGGCGACGCCCACCGCCGTCATGGTGGCCACCATTTTCGTCCGCAGGATTCCTATCTAAACTCTAGCTTCACCGACCTCGAACTGATCATCCAAACGGCGTTCCACTAGCGGCCACCAGGGCGCCAAGAGCGGGCTGCTGGTCAAGGGAGCTGAGCCGCTCGAAAACGCTCACAAGGTAGCTCATAAACTATATAAGGGCAATGATATATAAGTAAAGATACGTTATACTCTAACAAAATGAGCGAAATAAATACTTCACATCATACACCTACAATTTATTGACAGTTGACATACACCTATCTTCATACTTCAAATTGCGTAAAAGAGATATCAAAATACATATACTCGTATTTACTAAATAAAAAAGAGACAACTAGCATTTGACAATCGCGCGTGCATTCTTTTATATAAACATTGTTTTGTCTTTGTTACTCTCGACCTTAAACAGCATAAGCTTGTCTTTTTCTCTAAGTCAGTCAAAAACGTCAAAATGACGTCCTATTTATTTGCAATAAATAATAATGTAGAAAAAATATATAATTCAGTTTAATTGCACATGATGTGTGATGCTAAGGGCATTTTTGCATTTTATTTTGTGGTTTTCACTATTGTATAACATAAAATGACATTTTAGGGCTTAGTTCATGTGATTTGCGAGAATTCGGCAGTGGTACACACCTCTCGGTGGTCTGGGTAGGACTAAGAGCGATTGTTAGAATTATCGCAATCTGAGCGCTTCAATTTTAGAGCCGGTGTAACATATCTTTACTTATTATATCATTGTATAAGGGTCAATCACTTGCCAAAATGGCAAAAACGGAACCCTTATAGATTCGTCATGTCCGTCTGTCACAGCCGATTTACTCGGAAACTGTAAATGCTACAGTAACGAAATTTGGTAAGGATATGTGTTGTATGAACCGCTACAGGATTATGATACTAAATTGTAACAAAAACCATTGGGGTGGGGGCATACGTGTAACTGAGGGATAGAAAATTTTTTTTAGTTGTATGTTGTATATAAGCGTGTGGGGTTTTAATAGAAAGGTCTTTGAAAATGATGTGAAGGTTTATCAATCTCATTTTTATTTAAGCAAATCGTTTTGGAGATATCAGCTCTCAAAATCTTTAAAATGTGTCCCCCCCTCTATTTTTTAAACTACGCGATATAAAATTCTAAAAAAATATATGTTATGCACATTAATAAACTCTATCAACGATTTGGTTTGATTAAATTATCTCCTATATCTTTTGAGGTAGGTTGATTTTACTGAATTTTTTAAATAATAAATTGTTAATGGTACTGAATCCTTTGCGCGCGAGTCCGAGTCGCACTTGGCCGGTTTTTTTTGTTGTTATTCTGTCACATCACCCAGGGGATAACAGTGGGCAAACAGGGGGGTAGTTTGTTAGAAGAAAGTATCATGCACACTCTACTATCATGATGAGTGGATGACCCACCTTGGAAAGGCTACATAACTGTCAAAAAATTCAAACTTTTGTCGATTTGAATGCTTCTAAACTGTGATTTTAAGGGTGACCCAGGAGAACGTAACCATGGAAACGAGTGACAAAAAAGTGATTGACCCATACAAATCAATTACGAAATCAATCAATTAATCATTTGAATTAAATCGTAATTAATCAATGAATAATGAATCATTTAAAGAGCTTATTATGTAATCATTAAAAAAAATCAATCAATGACTAATTTAAGAAACCATTTAAAGGGAATACTAAATTAATCAATCAATCATTTTAATTTAATAATCGATGAAAAAAATATCTTTCAATCATTTGAGAATTTTATTACTTTAGGAATTTACAATTTAGGAAATCAATCAATTAATTTAAATAATATATCAATCAAACAAGGGAAACACTAAATTAATCAACCAATCATTTTAACGTATGAATCAGTCTAATGTGTTATGAGACCTGATGGTGTGACTTTGGTGCCTTGGCAGCGAGGTAAGTGCCTCCTCTGGGACGCAACTTGCGTAAGCACTTTTGCAGCCTCGCACTTGGGTCGCACCACTAGAGTTGCAGCAGCAGCTGCAGAGGCGGCAGCCGCCAGAAAGAGGGACAAGTACTCGGTGCTAGATAATTATGTTTTTGTCCCGTTTGCTGTGGAGACGTCTGGTTGTTGGGGGTCAGAAGCTAAGGTTTTTGTCGCGGAGATTGGGCGGCGTTTACAACAGAGAGGTCTTGACCCTCGCTCCGGGACATTCCTGGTACAAAAATTGTCAATCGCGATTCAGCGTGGCAATGCCGCGAGCGTGATGGGCACTTTTGCGCCAGGGATGACACGGGGCGGGTTATTTGACTAGAACTTTAGGTATGTTTTGTTTGTGACTAAAAATGTATGTTCATTGTAATAAAGAAAATCCATATCTAATGTCAATCTTTCAAACATTTAAGATATTTTTATAATTGAAGAAATCAGACAATGAATCATTACAAGAACGCTCATAAGAGTCATAAGGTAGCGTGGCGTAGGTAGAGGGCGCTGGCTACGCCCACCGCTGTCATGGTAGCATAAAAATAAGGTAGAGCGCATGAGCAAGATAATCGAGTAATTTATTAATCGAGCTTATTGTGGGACTAGGTCGATTTGTGTAAAATGTCCCAAGATATTTATTTATGCATTATTATCAGCAGGGTTCGGATATCTCGTAGCACGGCTTACCGTCTTAACGTTAGAGAACCACGGAGTCGATTTTAACATTTAAATCAAATCATACACATACTCACATACTCATTCCAAAAGTTGATTATAAACAATAGAAATCAACTATATTTTAAATAAAAAAAAAATGCCACACTATGTTGTATATTACGTAAAAAAACACGCGAACAAAAAATATTATTAACTAAGCTTCTAGTTTGTAATATTCATAGAACACGTAGATAAAATGAAATTAAAAGCATTTCTTGACTAATTATATACATGAGGATAAGTATGTGTATAAGTTGACTTTTATGTTAAACTCAACTCCGTGGTTCTCTAACGTCTTACCGTGCTACAAGATATCCGAACCCTGATTATGAGAGATCGGACAAATGTACGCCATTGTTCGCAATAATATAAACATGACTCCAAAGTTGATTAAATGAATAATCAAACGAATAATTTCTTGAAAGACTTTCTTAGTTACTTAGTTACAAAGGTTTTCTTAGTTACTGTTGCCAAATAGGTAATTTTCTGAAAATGATTAAATGATTAATTATTCAATCAATTTTGGAATCATGTCCATATTATTGCGTGCAATGATGCACATTTGTCACATCTCCGATTATTTATTTATCAATTAAATTTATTAATATAGTTTATTTTTCAATAATTTAAGCAATCTAGCACCGATTTAATTATATATTAAAAACGATATTTAATGAAAATTATAAATCGATCAATCAAATAAAGACTAAATTTATCTATCAATCATTTCCATTTGTGAATCAGTGTAAAAATAAATCTTTCAATAATTTGAGTTTTATTATTTAATCATATAAAAAAATCAATACATTAATCATTTAATAAACTAATTAATCATCAATCTAACTAATAAATTAACTTTTTATTAAATTTTTCGAACATCGAGATTGATTAATCGAACGATTGATTGATGATTGATAATTCATTTCCAGGTAAAAACGGTGATTTTCGACAAGACGGGTACAATAACACGAGGCAGCACGGCTGTGGCTAAAGTGTCCTTGTTGACTGGAAGCGCCGCCTCTTTGCACGAAGTCCTCACCTGTATACTGGCCGCTGAGCTCAACTCTGAGCACCCTGTAGCTTCTGGTAAGTCGATATTTTTTTTGTGATATAATGGTTAGAATTAAAATGTGTTGATTTGTTTTTGGTACCGATGGCCGTTGGGGCAGGAAGGTTCTTGAGTGGCGGCACGTACCGGAAGGCGTAGCGTGGGTAGGCCCCCCACAAGGTGGAATTATGACCTGGTGAAGGTCACAGGAGTCCGCTGGATGCGGGTGGCGCAGGACCGGTCATTGTGGCAATCTTTGGGGGAGGCCTATGTTCAGCAGTGGACGTCTTTCGGCTGATATGATGATGATGATGATGATGTCGATAATTTAAGTCGATATTTAATGAATCACTAGCACTGGTACATTTTTGCCTCCGCGAAACTGGTGTTTGCTTATGATATGGAAGTAGATAAAGTTATGTATATGTGCATAATTAGGCATAAAAAGTTTACACACTCGTGTATTAATGCCTCCCATTATGAACCAGCTCATTAATAACTATTCGTTTTCTATTATAAGAAGCTGTTTAACATTAGCAAAAGTACTGTGTATGAAAAAAAATGATTGATATTTGTATTGTTACAGCGATAGTAAAATTCTGCCGCAGCGTACTAGGCGATGTCACCCCGGCGCCGTGTGTCGGGTTCATAGCCGCCCCGGGCTGCGGCCTCCGCGCTAGGGTCACACTCGCCCCGCAGCCTGCCACTGATAGACCGCCGTACGAGTGAGTACTGAACAATCTCACCCTGTGTGTCTTTCATAGTCACCCCATGTGGGCTCTGTGTGAGAGTCACACTCACCCCACAATCTGTCCTGATAGGACACGAGTGAGTTGTAGTTGTATTGTATTTATAATTTTAGTTTTAAGTACTTATGTAACTAACACTCTATGGAGCCTCGCCCTGAAATAAAGATTTTATTATTATTATTATTGAACGATGTCACCCCCGCGTGTCTTTCTTTTAAAGTCAAGTCAAATAATTCTTTATTCAAATTGGAATAGCAACAAACTCTTTTGAATCGTCTAGGTATTGAAACTACTTCCGGTTCGAACCCTACACCGCTGACCCAAGAAGAAACGGTAAGAAACTTGGCGGGAATTATTTTTTCAAACAATCATGGTACATCTTACAACTAACATGCATTAAAAAAAAAAAAACAAAATTGATTTTAAATAAATTGAAATAGAATAATAATAACAAGAGATGTAAAGTCTCTAAAAAGTCAGAACATTTATAAGTAATAATTTATAGAGAAGTAAAGGTTTCTCTTCGAATAGGTATATAATAATAACATTATATAATGCACGTTTGGAGATGTATAGGGTCTCCAAGCGTAAATTATCGTAATTGAATGTCATGACTTTAACAAACTGATAATTAAATCCTAAATTACTCCCACGGTGTTTTATCATTCATGTAGTCTTGTGTACTATAATAAGCTTTAGATATAAGTTTACGCTTTACAAAATTCTTAAAATTATTGACTGAAAATTCAGTAACATTTACTGGAAGTTTATTATAAAATCTTACACAATTACCCATGAATGATTTCCTAATTTTATGGAGCCGAGTGGCGGGTACTGCGAGCTTATGTTTGTTTCTAGTATTAATATTATGTATGTCACAATTTTTCCAAAAAATTGATAATATTTTTATGTACATACATATTATTCTCATAGATGTATTTAGAATACAATGTCATTATATTAATAACCTTAAACTTATCTCTAAGTGAGTCTCTAGGGCTCATTTTATATATCGCTCGAATAGCCCTCTTCTGCAGAACAAAAATAGTGTTAGTCTCTGAATGGGCAGCACTGCCCCATAATAAAATGCCATACGACATAATGCTATGAAAATAACTAAAATATACTAACCGAGCTGTATCGAATCGACGTCAGTTAATTGACGGATCTTGCTCACTGCAAAAGCTGCAGAACTCAGTTTATTCGAGAGATTAGATATGTGAGGACCCCACTGAAGCTTAGAGTCTAGTGTTATACCAAGAAAGACTGTACTTTCAATTATTTCCAATTCCTCACCTTTCACAAATATACTAGCCTGTTGATGCTTTACGTTACTTGTAACAAATTTAATACATTTAGTTTTTTTCTCATTCAACATTAAGTTATTCATATTAAACCAGTTTACTACTTTAGAAATAGCATTGTTTACATCATTCCAAGCTTGTTGCTGTCGTTTGACTTTAAAAATAAGTGAGGTGTCGTCTGCAAACAATACTATGTCATGGTGGGTCTCTATGAGATGTGGCAAGTCATTTATGTAGATAAGGAAAAGGAAAGGCCCCAATATAGATCCCTGTGGTACACCCGTGGAGACCAATGACCCCGGCGATCGCTGTCCATTCACATCAACCCTTTGTATTCTACCGCGTAAATAAGATTCCAGTAAATTTAATACTGATCCTCTAACTCCATAATGGTCTAGCTTCCTGATCAATGTTTCATGACAAACGCAGTCGAAGGCCTTGGACAAATCACAGAAGATACCTAAAGCATCTCGTGATTCCTCCCAGGCATCAAATATTTGTTTAATTACTTCGACACAATTTCATAGTCACCCCAAGTGTAAACACGAATTCTGGGCCGGATCAGATGACGTCACCTAAATTACGTCGCCTAAATCAAACTAGGTTTAAGTTGTCTTTATATTTTTGTGGTTCACAGTGTTATAACCAGAGATCGGACAAATGGGCGTGATTGTTCGCAATAATACGTGACTCCAGAGTTGATTGAATAATTAATAATTTTCAGAAAATTACCTATTTGCCACCGGTAACTATGTAAATAGTCACCTCAAAGCTTCGAAATCAAATTTCAAGAAATTATTCGTTTACTTATTAAATTAATCAAATTTGGAGTCATATCCATGTTATTGCGAACAATGACGCACGTTTATCCGATCTCTGGTTATAACTGTAATGCTGTGTAACTTATTTGAATAATAAATAATTAATAAATGTGGGCTCTGTGTAAGAATCGTACTCACCCCACAGTCTGTTCGGGAGCCTATTTCTCAAAAGCTTGTAACTTTTAAAACAAGCGAAAGTTTTTATCTCATTCATAGTGTTAAAAAGAGACTTCCTTGTATTCCAAGTTACAAGCTTTTGAGAAATGGGCCCCTGATAGACGGTCATATGAGTGAGTTATAGAGTCGGTGATGGAACTATGGGTGCAAACTTTCAGAAAACTTAAAAAAATGTCATTTAGGAACACTTTAGCCAAGAAAAATACGAATATTATTGATTAATTGCCTATCTCAAAATCTAGAGCGTACAATGTATATTTTTTAGTACAGATGGTGCCTTTTTTAGGCTCTAGTGCGAGAAGTGTGTCATTAAAATTTTACGTCAGGTCCAAAACTTCGGAGGGCCATCTGCACTAAAAAACGTCGTACGAGACACGTGCAATAACTAAATTCGTAACAAGTGTCGATTTAAAACATTCCCTATCGGTCGTATTTTAAAACATCGCCACTCGTTTCGAATTTCATGTTTTTCGCACTTGTGTCGCAATGTACTATTATGAATGTATGTCTACGAACAAATATAACATGGAAGCCGCACGCCGTACTAAATTGCCTTTCAAAAACGGTCCTGTATTTTAGTTGACAAAGTGTCACCATCTCTTCAATTCATCACAGCAATGAATTTCAAAATCAACCTATAAAAACTTAAGCCGCCATTTATAATTAGTTGTGATTGGTCCATCAAAGTTTTGATTGGCTATATTCTATAAACAGTTGTCAAGGATGTTGCGCCGAAATATGCGCGGTGTTAAAAAAAGCGTTATGTCCTGCCCGTCTTGGCACAATTGAACAATTGCTTTTGGGGGCATTTTTAAGCTGGCGTTAGACGTTCATGTTATATATGGTCGCAGATGTATGTGCTCTTTCATGTCCACTTGACAAGTTTTGTTTAAGTTTTGCACGCAAATCCGATCACTATTAATAGTTATAGTAGTACTAAACAATGTCACCCCATGTTCAAGCAGTGTTGTGTTATTAGAAATTCATCCCCTAATGGATAAAAAAGGGGTTGAAAGTTTGTTGGTTTGAATATTTTTTTAGGTTGCAGACTAGAAACTCCTTTTATCGACTTTTCGATACAAAACAAGAAAACTATGTTTTGTGTTTTTCGAAATTTAATCCCTAAGAGATAAAAAATGGGTCGAAATTTAGTGTGAGATTTAGTATTTATTCATTAGGTCAGCAGATTAAAGGTGTTGTGTACACTTTAGGTATATATGTAAATGCTTTATTGTACACAAAACACAGGTAAAAATAGTGGGGTTTTTGAATGAATTCATTTATAAATTGTCCATGCAATTCTGAACGCCAATGTACAAAGTCGAATTAATCCCTTTGAGTTACTTTAGATTAAGCTATTGTTTTATAATTATTCCTTTTTTACATTTAGATTTAAGTATCATAAGTATCTCTATGGAGCCTTGCTTTGAATTAAAGACGATTCTTTTCTACTCTATTTAAAGTTCAGTGACTGTAGCCGTTTTATATAAATATGTAATGTACCTATTTACTGAATGGGGGAGTTCGTCTGGCACTTGTGTTTTTTTTTTAAATTTAGCTTCTTATATAAACAGGGCTGGATCCACGTTCGTCGTCAACGGAGTGCCGGTAGAAGTGGTCGGCAGCGAGGGCGACGCTGCGCTGAGCTCAGCGCACGCGCAGCATCGTCTCAGCGCGCTCATACCCACCGATGAGCGGGTATGTATATACCATATATGTCATATATAAGGTCCTAATTTATTAGTTGCAGATATTTTAACACATGATACTTTACTTTAAAATAATTCACTTTAAATATAAATTAAGAAATCTTTTCATGTAAGTTTTTTGATTTCATTTTCCTAACCAAAAAATTAATTATAATTTCGTCTAAAAAAAATCATCATGTGCATTATCACATGTCACAATAACACTGTCTGTCATGTCATCAAACGACACAATCCAACGGAAAATAATTTATCGACGTGAAGAGGCCAGTTCCAGTTAAGTGATACCTACATAAAAGAGATACGAGAATCTGTTCAAAAAGTTTTCATTTAATAATCACATAAACAGGGTGTCTTTACGTAGCGAATTTGTTTTTCTGTTTTCTCCAAAAAAACATCGTAAAAGCTATAATGTTTCACGGTTTGATATACTCCAGAGACCGAGTACTATCAGCTGTAAAAATATCTGCATCTAATAAATTGGGTATGTCAAGTTTTTTGAAGTGGTGTAAATTATATTTTATTTGGATGATAGGCTTCCTAAGGATCACGAAAAACCAGTTATTTTATTTTTATAACTATTAATTTATTATTAATATTATTTATAATATTTTTAATTTATGGCTCACAAGCTAAACTACTTTTGCGCTACTGAAAATTAAAAAAAAAACACATGATGGTTGTCAAATATGTCACTGTCAAAAATAACTACGTTTTTCAACGGTTTTGTTCGTTCGATTGCATTTGGTGGTTTCAGTGATTTATAGAATATTTTTAACGACCTCAGCACGAATTTTGGACTCTTGATCTTGCCGCACTACTCCATGACCCCTGCACGATATTTTGGACAACGTTTGGATCTTCCTGTGACTACCTACGCTCTGCTTTTTGGACTACGTTTTCTTGCCTTTCTGACGACCCTGGTTTTGACTATTGGACTGCTTCACGTACATCTAGATACAATGAATAGTGACTGCAACCGAACCGTGACGGAGTATTACAGAGATATGCTCATGTGCTTCGTACCCAGCTGTAAGAAATACAGACGCGACTTTCCCGACTCAGCTTTTCTATGTGTACCAAAATGTTTACAACCAACTTGGTGTCACGCGTTGGATATAAATTGCCCGAAACGGACCCTATATGTTTGTGAAGAGCATTTCAATGTGAGTGTAGTGACTATTCTATGTATCAAAATTATACTCAATAACACGTTTTTATTGTTATTATATACGTAGTTATTTTTGACAGTGACATATTTGACAACCATCATGTGTTTTTTTTTTAATTTTCAGTAGCGCAAAAGTCGTTTAGCTTGTGAGCCATAAATTAAAAATATTATGAATAATATTAATAATAAATTAATAGTTATAAAAATAAAATAACTGGTTTTTCGTGATCCTTAGGAAGCCTATCATCCAAATAAAATATAATTTACACCACTTCAAAAAACTTGACATACCCAATTAGGACCTTATATACCAAAAAATACCAAAGGTCCTAGGAAAGTGCCTTGCGGCACTCCTGAATTTTTATAGGATTTTTTGCAGTATTCCAATGCTAAAAATACAGGTCTAGTCTCATACCCATCGATGAGCGGGTATGTACACTCATACGTATATATATCAGCTATAGACAACATAAACCAAAAGTAGTAAAGGTTCTAAGAACGAGCCCTGCGGGACTCTAGAATTAGAATATTTGGAGAATGAGGCTGCAATATTAGTAAGTAAATCTTCACATTTTTCGCCTCTGCTCTCGTTCATAGGCTACGATGTTCTCTCATCCATCATCAGCTAAAATGGTGAAGGATCTAAAAGTGAACCTTGTGGCATTCCTAAGCTACAGATAATCTATGAGAAAACCTTGATGAACAATGAGACTTGTAACGCAGTAGGAGTATTAACTTCACTGTGATATCTTTGCAATTTGCATGTAAGAAAGGCAATAAGAAAAAGCAAAATTACTTGAGAAATTTTTAATCTGAAGTATCACATAATTTGCTTTTTAAATTCGTGATCAACTCTATCAAATGCTTTCTACAAATTACACAACTGTTAAAACATTAACTCTTATTGATTGTGTACTTAAACAATTATTATTGGAAGGTTATTCAAGCATATATTATTAAAATACAGTTTTTTGGAGTATTGAAAATGTTTGTAAATTATTATTTTTTTGTGTGTTTTATTCTGTAAGATAGGCAATAAGAAGAAAGCAAACTCATTGGACAACTTTAACTCTGAAATGTCACTTCAGTTCAGACATGTAATTTTCTTCATAAATTCGTGATCAACTCTATCAAATGCTTTCTGAAAATCAAACATTATGAGCTGGTACAGTCAAGTGCAAAAATAAGTATCGAAAGAATCCGTTCATAAATATGTTACGACGTTCTTATTACACAGAATTAGAGTGCACTGGGACATATTTTTGAACGTTTTTGTATACCCCTTATTTTGTCTTCGACTGTACAATATTTACTCTTCGATTCGGCACTCAAAATGTTTTCATTGGACGGTTATTCATTCGTATATGAATTAAAAAACGCTTTTTAAACCACTTTTTAGTGGACACATTACTGCGATCGCCAATCCGCTTGCCCAGCGTGGCTATTATGGGCATTTACCTCCTAATGCGTTTATACGCATAGTTAATAGGAGAGGCCTACGTCCAGCAGACTATCATAGGCTGACGATGATGAACTTTTTAACTTCAACAATTATTTTTGTTTTTTTTGGCAGGAAGTGGTAGTGCTGATAGGCAACAGGGAATGGATGACTCGGAATGGCGTGAAAGTCGGTCGAAGAGTTCAGGAGGCCCTTAAAGCAGACGAGCAGTTGGGAAGGACTGCTGTTTTGGCTGCTATCAATGGTGAGAAAGGTTTTTTTTTTTTCAGAAAATTTACAGCCATACACGGTGTTACGCGAGCATTGTGAAAGATTTTAACTATGCATTCTAGACATCAAAATAAACAAAAAATATTATGAGACCTAATGTCAATTCCACCAAAAAAAAATTTTTTTTTTCTTTTTTTTAGGCCGTTTTGAATACTTTTTTACATTTCCAGTACTTTTTATCATAACAACAATTTGTTTAAATTATTTATTTCAATTGTTTTTTTTTAGGTAGAGGTTATTTCGTCAAGTCTATTCGTATTTTTTGATTGTCAGGCAAAAGATGTGGTAATATTAGAACACATTGTGGTAGCATTGTAATCCAAAAGAAGTTAAATGACGAGTTACGTCGAAAAACTTATTTCGAAAAAAGGTTGATTATCTCTGAAACCAAGCCGAATCCAGGAAATTTTATATAACATTAAAGACTCTAAATATGGTCAGGAATCCAGCATTAAAATCTTTCGGAATGCTGACGTAACACCGTGTATAGTAACAACTTTAATTACGACGTAGAAACAAAGAGCCAATTACAAGTTTACACAGATAGAAACTGCATTTATGAACATGCATATTTAGACGCTGGTTTCATTCATTGAATACATGTTTGAAATGAGAACTATATTTAGATGTGTGTCATTCATTCACCTCAACCAAGAGATCACCTATGTTTGTTTTTATGTCAATAACTTCTTGAAAATTAACCAAATCACTTCCGTAGTTAAAGTTTTATTATTTTTAACAGCTTAGGTTACGATAAAAAAATCACAAGGATATGATTTGCCAGTTTTCTCCAATTGTTCGCTCCCGTATTCTGCTTAATAAATTTTATTTTTTGCACCAGGCTCCGATTTGTTCGCGGACAACCTTGACAAACTTAAAAAAGAATTCTTGCGTTTTTGTGAAACAGTAACATAAATGTGATAATTATGTATGTTATTTTTAACATAAGCTTCTTGTACTGATCAATTTATTATTGCTTAGTGTTTTTTATCTTACCATCTGTAACGCTTTGGCTTGTCAGCTGTTAGTTGTAGATGTATTAAATAAATAAATAAATAAATAAATGTTTAAGTGTTTTGTATTTTAAATTGGAACATAGTCATAATATGTCATTGTGATGATTGTCATCGTATCCATTTTGGCCATCATAATTTAAGTAGCATCATTTTGCATAAAACCATCGTGTCTCAGGTGACCGTAACCATGGCAATAACAGACAGAAAAAAGTTGATTAACCCATAAGCATAGTTAATACGTTCGCCTCCGGTACTGTTTCACTAAGTGCTTATACTTAATTTATATCGAAATTATCTGATAGAAATCCTATGCCAGTGACACGCATGTGTGACCGAAAAGATTGTACTCCTATGCCGGTGACACAGCACTGTGTCAAAAACGTTCGTATTTCGATGCCACTGGCATAGGAGTGAGAACTTGATTAATGCTAGTGGCATAAGAATAAGATTACTTTGATCACGTATGTGTGGTCACTGGCATAGGAGTACAGTTTTTTCGGTCACATATGTGTGTTACCGGCGGAGAACGTGTTAATAGGAGAGGCCTACGTCCAGCAGTGGACTGTGATAGCCTTGACGTGTATCCATTTTGTTACAGATGAACTAGTGTGTACGATTGGTGTATCTGATGAAGTAAAACCCGAGGCCCATCTAGCGGTCTACTGCCTTAAGAAGATGGGATTGGAAGTGTGTTTACTGACGGGAGATAACAGGAAAACAGCTGTTGCTATCGCTAGACAGGTACTATCATCATATCAAATCGCAATTAGAATGGGATTTGAAAGTACTGTTGACACAACAGCGTATAAGTCAATGATTAGATATATTCATATATTAGCTTATAGTTTAAGACTTACAAACAATAGATTAATCAAATAATTAATTTATCACTACATCATTTCATCTATAAATTACTCTTTTCTTACTTTCGTATCCCCTTCTGATTCCGGTTTGTTAATATCACCCGAAAGACGTCAACTGCTGAACATAGGCCTCCCCCAAAGATTACCACAATGACCGATCCTGCGCCACGCGCATCCAGCGGCCTCCTACCACCTTCACCAGGTCATCAGCCCACCTAGTGGGGCAGGCCCCCCGCTAAGTGGATTGAAATGATAATCTGATAATTTAAAAAAATTCACATAACTTTCGAGAAAAAAGTCCAGTCTACACACTTGCTTTAAAAAAATATATTATCAATTAACTCTCTAAACCTTTCATACAAAATTCCGAATAAACGTAATTTACATACAAAATCTGACATAGGGAAAAAAAACTAGGCTGTGCAGATTGGTTCATTTGTATTAAAAATGTGTACACATTATTAAAACGAATTGAGGAAGGCCATTTAAACAAAAAAGGCGTGATACAGATTGTGGTTTATGGCCGCAAAGTGCGTTGCCTACCTTCCTTCACATCATCTGCCTAGGTAGATCCAGCAGTGGACTACCACTGCTGGATCTACCTCTCCTATTAACTATGCGTATAGACGCAATAGGAGGTAAATGCCCATAATCGCCACGCTGGGCAAGCGGATTGACGATCGCAGTAATGTGTCCACTATGATGACGCTGCTGCCCATCAATCTTTTATCAAAAAATGGTCAGTGACACTTCAATCCCTTAGTCGACTCTTACGACATCCACAGGAGGAGTTGGGGTGGTGACAAATGTATTCTTACTGCCGTCACTACACGGCTTACTTATATTGTACTAAAAGTGCCTAAAAACTGTTTGTGGCAGGTCGGCATCAACAAAGTATACGCGGAGGTGCTTCCCTCTCACAAGGTTGCCAAGATACAGAAACTACAGGAGCAGGGACAGAAAGTTGCTATGGTGAGTTTTATACACCGTGTTTTTTTTATTCCGTTAAATTTAACAGGCTGCTTGGTACGTTAACTGGAGCTACCTGGTATATAGCTTTTAGTCGAACTCGAAAAAAAAATATTTTTTTCGTTTTCATACATAATAAATGAAATGGTAAGTGTGAGAGAACCTTAAGAATAACACAAAAGTTAATTTCAGGTGACTGACGGCCCCCGTCAAAATAAGTAGCATTAGGATGTAATAAAGGTTGCAATACACTTGTCCAGTCATTAAACTTATTTTTTGAATAACTCAATAAAGAAAGAGTTAAGATACTAGTTTCTTTTAGAAATTTATTATTTTTGACCTAAATAAGCTTCCCTTTAATTTAACGGAAGTCAAAACACGGTGTATACTCTGTGTTCTTCGAACGATTGAGATCCTTCGTCAAAAGTATTTCTATTAAATTTACGGTTTTAACTCCCAATTTTTATTATTTCTATTGGTTTTTTTTCACTCAAAATCACGAGCTCTTGGGATCCTAGTTCTCAAAAAAATAGTCCTCAAAATATCAAATAATATTTTTGTTTAATAACAGACTCTCGTTAGTGATATCGTACTTCCCTTACCCATGCACAATGTACTTTTCTTTATTCTTACTAATAAAACTGTTTAATTATTCACTATGACGACGCTACTGCCCATCATCAATATTTATCAAATAGTGGTCAGTGACACTTCAAACCCTTAGTCGACTCTTACGACACCCGCAGGAGGAGTTGGGGTGGTGACAAATGTATTCTTACTGCCGTCACCACACGGCACAACATTAATAAATAATAACCTTTCTATAGTTCCGTTTCTGATCTTCCATCACCATAGCCCATTAGTCTTTTCCTTTACTTCTCAATAGTCTCTATACGCCTGTTGGGACCGGTTTACGGATATCTATTGATGTGCCCGCTAATGGGTTGCAGAAGGTGTACAACACAGTAAATTTCTCCAAAGGGACTCTACGTGTTGGATCTGTATCCCCGCGCAAGCCTATCAAAAACAGGGATTTGTAAGCCCGTGAATCGTGATTCCCAAGGAGATACAAACATTAATAATAGCCAAACTGCTGTTACATTCTTGTGAGATATAAACTGAGTATGGCAGGCAGAACCAGGTTAAAAAAAACGGTATGCTCTTGGGTCGTCACATTCTTTTATCGTCGCGTTCCTAAATTTGTCCGATTCTGCTTTCATCACCCATTCTTCATTCGTCAAGTTAGTCTGCAGTCTTTGTCGTCTTTGACCATAATATAAGTTGTTGACCTTTTTCTTATTTCGACTCAATCGTATTTTGTCGTTTCGTATTTGGTCATATTCTAAGGTGGTACCGACTTAAGACTATGAAAATATAAAAAACATGATCATCATCAGCCAATTGACGTCCACTGCTGGACATAGGCCTCCCCCAGGGGTCTATATCGGGTGGCATAATGTTTTTATTTCGAAAAATTTGTCGCATAACAACTTTACGCCGAAAAATGTATGACATAAACATTGTTGCGCATATTTTTGTTATGACGAAATTGTTAATCCTAACTTGGTTGTTCCTAAATATTGTTTGTCCTAATGATTTTTGTGTCTAATGTATATGTATCGAAAAATTATTGTTCATAATGGTGATGTTCCTACTATTTAATGTACTAAAAGTGATTACCTACCTTTAACTAATTTAAATTAAAAATTTTGATTCCTTATACTTAATTATTACTGAATAATTAGCCCTGTTGTCCAAAGAATTTAAGTGAGCAATTTTGACCTGGGAACCGGTCGACGAAGCCCCGCTGCGGGGCTTCTATTTCCGCTCTAAGGGATAAAAGGTACCTAACGAACCTATCCAGGTTAAGGTAGGGGAAGGTTCAGATTATTTCTTTTTTAATGCGGGGGGCTTCGCCCCCGAGCCCCCCTGGTGGAGGCTTCGCCCCCCGTCCCCCCTTTTTTTGGTTTTGTAAGTATGAGGATGTGTAAACAATTGATTAAAAATCATTAAGTATTTAAAGACTACGCCATTCACTCCGCCCTAGCTTCGAAATCTAACCAATCCACGTCGGTTTTACCCTAGTTTATTACTTGAATATTTTTTTAACCATTCACCCTGTTGTTCAAATGTTTTGCGTGTTGTTATTAGAATGCCTGTTTGAATGAAATTTCGGACATGATAAAAGTAGGCGCAGTGAAAATTGACAGTTCGAGTAGTAGGGAAAACAATATTTATTACAATGAACATTAGGATTATTATGCTTTAGGTCATTTGACGTTCGAGTAATGAATATTAGAATAAATATGGTGTAGGTATTTTAAACGTGTATGCGCAAAATTAAGTAGGCTAAACAAGTAGTATGCCATGTAACATTATGCCAAACATTCTCGGCCAAAAAATTTTAGGAGAATCGACGTTATGCGACACGACAGGCACCCCTCCCCCAGAGAGTTCCACAAAGATCGGTTGTGAGCTGTCCGCATCCATAGCGCATATCCATAGCTATCCGCATAGAGTTTATATGGAGTGAATATAAGTAGTGTATTTATATATGGAATATATGTGTTAATTCATGCATAAGTGCTTCTTTTTAGTAAGTTTGTATTATTTTAGTTGCACCGCCCACAATCTCTCTGCTTTGCCTAAAGGTTGACTGGTAGAGAATGCCTTATGGCATTAAGTCCGCCTTTTGTACATCAAGTTTTATTTTGTGCAATAAAGGTTAAATAAATAAATAAATAAAATTTACGAACAACATAGATTTAACAGCGAACATGACGAAAGAAAATTATGACGAGTTAAGAACGAGACGGATTAAGATAAAGACGAACAACAAATTTGACCGAAGATGAGAAAGACCATCGACGATCGTGACAAATAAAGAATGGGTGACGAAAGCAGAATCGGACAAATTTAGGAACGTGACGAAAAACGAACGAGACGACCCAAGAGTATGTAACAACTCGCCTACCCTCCACTTACAATATGAGTATTACTTGCCGCAAGTCATTAATGAGGGTAAGGCAACTGCCAGGTAGAACCAATCTGGAATTTGCTACTCAAGGGTATAAAAGGCGGTGACCCTGCTCAGGACGGGGACTTCGTGTCTGACTTTGATCGTGTAAACTAAAGTGTTTGTGTGAGATAATAAATGTAGTGATTCTGATTGCGAACTACAGTGCTATTACTACCTCCCGGATATTCCCCACACCCAAGTGAAGGTTTCAAGTACGAGCCCCGATGCATATGTTCGCGTCCAGTTAGACAGTTTTTCGAGATTATCCCGTTCATCCGGGGGAAAAGGTTTAGAGACAAAACCTTCACTATTCAATAGTAGTACTAAAGTAGTTTCTTTGAGTATAAAATATTTGGACTTAATAAATCAGAATAAAATAAAATAAACTATTTTACGAGAGGTATTTTTTTTAATTTTTTCCACAATTTTTAAATTTGTAAATAATCAATTAATGTAAAGAACGCCATTAATATTAAAGACGACATGGTACACCTGATGCACTGCGAATTTTGCGTCAAGCTTATAAGCGCGGAATTACGGTGGTGAACGAAAATATAATTTAGACATTGGTTTGTTAAAATCGATTTATTAAACAACAAAAGCGTATAGGTGAAAAAGTTAGGAAAAGCTCCAGTTGTATGTGGTTGTATTCTATCCATATTTGTTTTGTTTGTGTTCGCATTTTAAACATGTATTTTCTATTTGAATAGATCACTACTACATACAACAGGTGACTTACTTAAGTTTTTTACCTATACTTCAGATTGTTGTGTCTCTTGAAATGTAGTACATTAAGGTGGATGTCCCTGTGCGATTTTCATACAAATTTGTCGACATTAACGCTGTTGATTAGTGGACTATTTGTAATTTTAAACCTTGATAGTAAGTTGTACGTATCCCGTAGATGTCGCGTATGTAAAAAAAAGTTCAAAAAGTGGTATAGTATTTCTGAATTATCAATTTGAAAATTGATACAATTTCGCTCTTTGCCTTTGTATATGTGCGTGAATAATACTATCCATGAAAACTAACATGGAGGCAGATGACAAGGTAAGTTTAACCATATCCATCACAGATGTCACTTTAAAACTGCTTGTTAGATGACCTCACTAAATAGTAATATATTCGGTCAATAGATGGATTATTAAAAGTAAGCGTAATTCATAAAATAGGTATGTTGTTATTGTTTTTATCAAATAAAATATCCGGTAAAATTTTATCCCTCGATTCGCCAGGCCAGATCTGAAAAGACAATATAGCGGATTTATGAATTGCAGTCAGTAGGTACCTACCTAATTTGTTATCAAACTTTGCCGCTCGCTTTAATTCTATTTTAGCGTAACTTGTACAACAGTGTGGAAGAATGGACTAAGTTCTTTAGTACGATACTAAAATCCGAGAGGTAATAATATATATACAATTACTGGCTATTAATAAATAACAATAAACTATTAAATATCTCGGGACATCCCACACAAATCGGCCGAATCCCACGGTAAGCTTAATTTAAGGCTGTTGTGGGTAATAAGAATAGACGATAATATTCTATTATAATATATAGATAACTACATAATATATAGGTTCTCATTGACATGTGTATCTTGCCCGTCCTAACCTACGGCGCACAAACCTGGTCATTAACTGAAGCTCTCAAGTCAAAACTCAAGGTTTGCCAGAGGGCGATGGAGCGCAGCATACTTGGTGTTCGTAGAACTGATCGAATCAGAAACACGGAACTGCGCTCCAGAACCGGAATTGTAGATGTAGGTGTCAAGACCGCTAAGCTTAAGTGGGACTGGGCCGGGCATGTTTGCCGTATGCACCCGGCAAGGTGGGCCAAAATGGTTTCAGACTGGGACCCACGGGAAACCTTCGATGGTGCTGGCCGGGGCATTGGCAGACCGAGAAGGAGATGGCGGGACGACCTGGACGCGTTTTATCCGAATTGGCGGGAGAAATGTGACGACCGGGCCGAATGGAGGAAAAGAGGGGAGGCCTTTGCCCAGCAGTGGGACACTAAACCAGGCTGATAAAAAAAAAAAAAAAAAATATATATATATAGGTTCTCGTACTTAAATATCATAGACAGACACGACCAAGAAACAAATATTTGTAATAAAAAAATACAAAAAATAATCCCTTCGCTGGGGTTCGAACACGAGCACGAGGAGGCTGACAACTACCTATGTAATTTAAATTTATATGGACGCGTAAAATACTTTTTGGTTAGTGACCACAAACATTTTTGGTAATTTGTCACCGCCAAGTCAATGTCATTTATGAGTCAAACATTTTAGGATTCTTTTCCACAAATGAAGTACAATCATTTTAGGAGAATATTAAAACGGACGAAATTCACGCAACCGGAAATGTTCAAACGCATAGGAGCAAGCAAATATTTGTCCAACCACGGCTCAGTAAGGTCTCATGTAAGTACCTACATGGCTTCGTTTATAGATTTAATAATAATGGCATGGTTCCTAAGAACAGATTTCGATATCTATCATGGTTTGTTACTTCCCCATACAAAGTCAAAAAATAAAACTCCATTGTTAAAAAACAATTCATTTTTATAAGTTTTAGATATCATGTTTGTGTTATCATGCATGTTTCTTAGTAACATTTACTACCCTAAACTAATAAGAGCTACACAACCGATGTCCAAATGAAAATAACAAATTTTTGTTTTTCAAAAAGTCCTGGTTCGATTCCTGGACCGAGTACACGTATTTTTGTAATTGTATGAATGCAGTTTTTCTTTTTACTAAAATCGATCTCATGGTTCCTAAGACAAGATTTCGCTATCTGTTATGGTTTCCAAAATCTCCATACTGACCGATTTGGGTTGATGAACTATAAGGAATCTACAGTACCGGCCAATAATATATCACATGTAGATAGCATATTATTTTGGTACTTTTACACAGATTAATGATGAATATTGCAATTGAGTATTTTTAATTACAATGGGTAAAGTGTATGTATTGCTAAAAAAGCTATAGTAAAGAAAATATTTTTTTCTACGAAATCCATGCCTTACACAAAAAAAAAATTCATAGGTACATGATGCCAAGTTTTTCCATGGATAGCACGAAGGTCTTCATAGACTATCTATAGTCGTAAGGTGGAAAGTGTGGAAACTACTTAAAAATATAAAAATAAAGTACTGAAAAAAATGTTGTAGATATATATTTATGATTTCCACCGTTACTAAAGACCGAAGAGCTGGCGACTTGCTCGCACAACGCGTAAGTATTGCGATACAACGAGGAAATGCTGCCTGCATTTTCGCTACAATGCCACAAGGGCCAATCTTAGATATGTATAGGTTAGGTTAGTTAGATTTACTTTATGTACCTATATAGATTGTACAGTTTTCCAAATATTTTCATTCAAACTGGCCAATCAAAACACATCACCATTTTCAATCCGTTAACCCTTTAAGGTGCATGCAGACCAAAAGAGCATTCGCTGTTCTATCCCCCGCTCTACGAAATCAACCAATCACGTTTTGTGTCCTCTTCCCCTCGGACCGCCTTAAGGTGTAAACGTGCCTATAAATCTGTATAACATTTATTTAAAAATTAAAATAAAATTTAGTTACATTTAAATCAATTGAAATATTCGGAGAGCATAAAATCGAAGGAGTAAAGCCGCCACAACGCTGGGAGCGAGTTGCGCCTGGTACCTCATTCATCGCGAACGGATCTACGCACGACGCGTATACGTCGACGACGTCAGCGGTCATTCATAAGCTGCAGGTACGTGCCAGACAGAGACCGCGTTACTGCGCTACTCAGAGCTTCGCTCCGCCCCACGGTGACTCACGACACTCGCGCGCGCGCGCGGAACCAGTTAACGTCTAATCTTCGCTTCGCTTCTGCTACCCTAGTACTAGTACCATGGCGACGCCGCGCAATGGAGCAGACCCAGAGATGTCGTTTGAGGATACACTCAATACTGGTACGCCGCTAAACTACGAGTATGTAAATACAGATCGTTTGCTTAGGCATACACGTACTATACAAGCAAATGTTCAGCCTATGTCAATAACGAGCGACCAATTCAATGAGTTCAAGGACGAAATGAGAAAACTAATCACATACTATAACGCTTCCCAACAAAGAGATATAGCCGGAATTAAAACTACTCTAAACCAGATTCACCAGTCGAACCAAAATATAGAAAGCTCTATTAATTCGCTACAAATACAAAATGACGAGTTTAGAAAACAAATTTCGCAGTTAGAAAGCCACATGAAAGACGATAGAGAGTACATTCTGTTTCTAGAGAATAAATTGGAGGAGATGCAGGTGGGAAGCCGAAAAACTAATTTTGAGATCAAAAATGTACCTAAAAAAGATAACGAGACAAAACAGGACCTAATTGAAATGGTAACTTGCCTGTCTGAGACTATCGACTGTAAAATTACCAAATCAGATATTAAGGACATATACAGGGTGCGCGGAAAAAAGACCGAAGTTAAAAATACGCCGATTGTTATTGAAACAAACTCTGTGTTGATTAAGTCAGATTTTTGCAGGATGGCAAAGTCTTATAATATTAAAAATAAAACGAAACTTTGCGCAAAACATCTGGGATTTAAAACACAAGAGGACACTCCTGTATTCTTATCGGAACACCTAACACAAAAAGCCTCGCGCCTACACTTTTTGGCTCGTGACCTAACCAGATCGAAGCACTACAAGTTTTGCTGGACCTCATTCGGCAAGGTCTACGTGCGGAAAGATGAACAAGCTCCAGTTATATTGATTAGAAGCGAAGAGCAGATTCAGCGTCTCCTACAGGAAGACTGACTAGAGATAAGTAACGTAAAAACTCTATATAATTGCTTTATATATTTAGCCATAAAACAAACACATTTGGCAATAATAATTTTGGTTGCATGTATACATTTTAGAATTATGTTTAACAATTTAGATATAATAAATAAACTTGTAAAATTTGCTTCGAATATCCCTCACACAAATAAAAATACACACATAACTAACCTCACACCGTTCTCTTTATACACGCCACACATACACATACTCACGTTTAATACTAATCCTAGTTGCAAATTATTATTATCATTAACAACATACTTTAATACTATACATTACTATACAGTCAACCGCCGGTGTAGCAGAGACAGACATTGTTACATATCATCAAAAAACACGCGACCCTCTATTATTATGACGCGCTACCATCCAGGACATTATGGATAGCACACTTCAAACCGTGAACGAGATAGACAGCCTGGAAATAGCGCGATCTCTACAGTGTGATATAGGAGACCTGAATAAATACTTTAAAATTAAAAATAGTGACTTTACGATGATATCACAAAATATTAGAAGTATATACTCGAATTTTGACGACTTTATGGTTACATTATCTACTTTGTCTTTTGATATTGATGTTATAGTCCTATCAGAATGCAGACTCAGTGTAAATAAACCTCTACCTCAACTACCTAACTATATCTCGTATCACACTCAGTGTCAATTAAACCAAAATGACGGAGTAGTTATTTACGTGAAAAATAATCTTAAACATAAAACTAAGGAAATAAATCTCTCCCAAGGATCATGTTTACAGCTTGATATCTTAAATAACATTGTTTTAGGCATATATAGATCTCCGTCTCAACAAAATGCGGAAAGTTTTGTAAACTCACTTGGCGCTCATCTGGACACACTTAAAAGCCTAAATAATAATAATAACAAAAATATAATAATCACTGGGGATATCAATATTAATATAGCGCTAAAGTCCATTGAACCGTCGGGTGAACGAAAGAACAGAACTCACTATCTAAATATATTATCGTCATATGGTATATTACCTGGTCACACAATACCTACCAGGGAGAAAAACTGTCTGGACCACTTCATGTTAAATTTAAATAAAAGGAAACTTGCAGCCTCGATAGCCATACTAAACACGTCTATAACTGATCATCTCACAACATTTTTATCTATCTCAAAACTAAAAATGAACTTGTGCCAAAATAAGACAAAGTCAGTTATTAATTTGGAAGAAGCACTAGAAAGTCTTAAATCTAAACTTACTGAAGAACTGTTGCTTTGTGATGATCCTAACATTATTATTGAAAAACTTATACAAAAGCTAACTCATTCAATACATGAAAATACTGTGACCACAAATATATCAAAAAAACACCGCATAATAAAACCATGGTTAACACAAGGCATGCTTCGCTGTATTAACAATCGCAATAGATTACAAAAACAAGTTAAGACTGATCCTTACAATGAAATAAATAAAATAACGTATATTAGATATAGAAATTACTGTAACAAGCTTTTAAAGAAATTAAAACGGAATTATGAAAAAGAATTGATTACCAAAAACACAAAAAACAAAAAAGAATTATGGAAAAACATTAAAAAGATCACATATTCTAATAAAAATAACACTCCTAACTCAGAATTACTTAACCTAAAATCATCACAAACTGCTTCAGCAGATTTCATTAACGACTATTTTGTGAATATTGGTAAGGAACTTGCTCAGCAGTCTCATCCTTCCGTCGGCGAACAAAACACTTATTTACAAAATTTGCCAGCACAGCCGAACTCTTTTGTTCTTCTCGATGTTGACTATAAAGAAGTGTATAGTACACTCATGAATCTAAAATCTGGAAGTGCTCCTGGGTGGGACAACATTCCTATAAAGTTCCTAAAAATGGCAAATGCAGAAATAGTACCCGTGTTGACGCACTTTATTAACCTTTGTTTCGAGAAAGGAATATTTCCTGATCCACTTAAACAAGCAGTTATCACACCAGTTTATAAGGGAGGGAACAGAGACGATATTAGTAATTATAGACCTATATCGGTGCTACCTGCAATCTCCAAAATCATAGAAAAATTACTTAATTCCAGACTAATAGCTTACTTAGACCATTTAAACATCCTATCGAACACTCAATTTGGTTTTAGGAAAAATAAATCTACCGAAGATGCGGTAACAGCGTTAACTTCACTTGTAGTGGAGCAATTAGATAACCGGCAAAAATGCATGTCAGTATTCATAGACTTGAAAAAAGCTTTCGATACCGTCTCTGTTCCCATCCTTATACACAAACTAGAAAAAATTGGAATAAGGGGAACGCCGCTTCTTTTACTTAAAGACTATCTATCCCATAGGAAACAAAATGTTAAATTAGTGAATTGTACAGGGGGGCTTAAAGAAATCACTCACGGTGTACCGCAAGGAAGCGTTCTTGGTCCTACCTTATTCCTAATTTACATTAATGACCTCTGTGATATGAAACTCCCAAACGCTAAAATCTTTTCATATGCCGACGACACCGCTGTTGTTTTTACAGGTGCTACCTGGGATAAAGTTAGAGTTCATGCTGAGCAAGGATTGCGGCAGATTCAAAAATGGTTGCATAATAACATACTTACACTGAACACTGCTAAAACAAACTATGTTTGCTTTAGTATTTCTAACAACACACAACCTAACAGTGATTATGATATCAAAATACACGTTTGCGATAATTGCGATGATACACCGATCCCAGATATTTGTAGTTGTCCAAATATTAAAAAAGTCGAACAAGCCAAATATCTCGGGGTTATCATTGATCAGAGACTGTCTTGGTATCCACAACTTGAACATGTGTCCTCACGAATCAGAAAATTAATATGGATCTTTAAAACTCTGAGACATGTGGTTCCAGGAGGAGTGGATGAGTCCAGAGGCTCTGAAAAAGACCTACTCAAAGAAATATACATAGCTTTGGTTCAATCTATAATAATTTATTGTATTCCTATTTGGGGAGGCGCAGCAAAAACGCGTTTCTTGCAACTAGAACGTGCGCAGCGCAGCCTTCTGAAGGTCATGTATTTTAAGAAAATAAGATTTCCTACTGAAAGACTATATAGTATGACAAAACTTCTTTCCATAAGAAGATTGTTTATTCTTTACATAGTTCTAAATAAACACAAGTTATTACCATATAATGACACATTAAAACATAGAAGACTTACATATAAAGTTGCTACTGTACCACAATATAAAAGTAAATTTGCAAAAAGGCATTACGAAGCACTATCTAGTAACTTATACAATTTGTTAAATAAAAAACTTAATATATATAGTAAAAACTATTATGAGTGCAAAAATATTATACCGGCTTGGCTTATGACACAAACATATGAGGAAACTGAAAAACTACTTACTGTCCTAACCTTTTCATCTTAAAACACTCATATTCACATACACACACACACACACACACACACACACACACACACACACACACGCGAGGGATTTTGCGTACGTTTATATTGATTTGTTTATCGTATCAATGTGGATTTTGAATGTTTTCATACATTACTGGCTCAGTTGTTTATATAAATATATATATACTATAGAAATTAAAATTTACATTTACATTCATATTATTATCACAATGTTTGGTAACAATCTGTAGAAATGGAAGAGCGGTACCTCCTGGCACAAGCTATTTTTAAGCTTAAAAGGAGGTTCCTATCACTAGCTGTAAGTTGAAAATTGTGAAAGTAAAATAAACATTTTATTATTTATTATTATTATTTATTATGTGTAACGATCGAATTTCGTAGAGTGGGGGGTTAGAATAGCGAATGTTCGTTTGGTCAGAATGCACCTACGGGTGGCAGCGCCACAAGTTGACTGGTGGATAACTGGCGCAGCCATTTTATATTATTTATAGTTTAGTGGCAGGCACCAGGAGCCGGACTTATACTCCATGTGGCAGAGATTCGGGACGGAACCCTTACAGGATCACTCACGTGTCTGTCTGTCCGTCTGACCCTCTGTCACAGCAGATTTGGAAACTACTGGACCGATTGAGTCTAAAGGCACGAAATATTATAGAAAACATAAATTTTTGTGAAATAAATATTAAACAAATCTGTTTGACTGTCTGTGTGCCCGTTAATGGAATGGCTGAAAGGAAAGTTACAGTTTGCCTGTCGGTTTACCTGCCCGCCTGGTATTTTTTTTTTATGTGAGTGTGTTTTTTTGTATGTGTGTTTTTGTATTCTTCTCAATCCGTAACAGATTCCTGTAAAACAAACTGAGTCAATTTGATAGTTACGTATTTTTAAACTTTGTTTTTGATGGACTAAGGGCTGATTTTTCAATCCTCAGTTAAAAGTATCCGTCAGTTAAAAGTATTACCGTCCTTATCGCTGGTCATCAGTCAAAAAAGGATAGAGCTAACATTTATTTGACAGTTACTGTTAACTGGGGATTGAAAAATAAATACTAAGTTTTTTTAATTTATTTAAAAACATCTTTTATTTTTTACGAAGGGAACGACCCACGGAGTACTAAAACAATAATACTTGTATTGAACATAAATATTTAGAATATTTCCGTTAGAAAACAATTGGGTTTTTTAAGAAACTATAATGACCGTGAACCGTTGTTAGGGTTCCGTAGCCAAAATGGCAAAAACTGAAGCCTTATAGTTTCGCCACGTCCGTCTGTCCATCCGTCCGTCTGTCCGCAGCATAGCTCAGTGGTCGTTAATACTAGCCCACCTAACGAAGACCAAAAGCTGCTTATCGGGGGAAAAAATCGTTTATAAGCGAATTTTGGCAAAGTTAAAGGGAATGGTGTTTAAATAAAACCACGTACTAAAAGTACTGGTAGTTAGGGATGGAGCTAACGAGGGGAGAGGGGGTGTAAAGGTCCTTATTTTTAATTTTTCGTAAATAACTCGTAAACCGTGGCTTTTAGCAAAAACGTTCTAGAACATAAGTAATTTATATAAAATTCTCTAGAAAAAAAATATATTCATGTTTCCTCCGGGATCAATATGTCATGAGATAAGAAAGCAAGAAGATGGACACTTTAGAAATAAACACATTTGTTTAAGTAGGTATGACACATACAGGATGCTCGCAAGCATTCCAAAATATTTTAATGCTGAATTCCTGACCATATTTAGAGTCTTTATAGTTATTTATGTGGCTGGCGCATAATAAGAGGCATTAAACATGAGTGTGGTTTTATGAAACGAGCCGTAGGCGAGTTTCATAATAAGATCACACGAGTGTTTAATGCCTAATATTATGTACAGTCACATACATAACTTTATCTACATCCATATCATTAGTTTAGAATGACAATTTACCTTTATTTTCATTGATATCCACTAAGTAATTACCTCTAAATATAAAAACTCAAATCAGTTGAAATCACTCAATTTGAGTAAGGATATCCTACAATAAATATTTATTGAAAAAAAAAACAACAAAAAGAAGTTGACTTCATAATGTTAAAATTAATATCATGACGACGATACTTTAATGTCAACATTATGATGCACTGTACTCTGCCTGTACTTTAATGTTAACATTATGATACAGCCACAGACACCGGTCTCTTAATATAGGTCATTATATTACCGCTTCTGAATACATAACAGGGAAATTATGATATTCCTGTAGATAAATGTTATATAAAATTTCCTGGATTTGGATTGGTTTCAGAGATAATCAAACTTTTTTTCAAAATAAGTTTTTCGACGTAACTCGTCATAAAACTTATTGATTACAATGCTTCCACAATGTGTTTTAATATTCCCACACCCTTTGCCTGGCAATCAAAAAATAAGAATAGACTTGATGAAATAACCTGTCCCTAAAAAAAAAAAAAAAATAATTTTAACAAATTGTTGTTATGATAAAGTACTGGAAATGTTAGAAAGTAATCAAAAAGTCTGAAAAAAAAGAAAGAAAACATTTTTTGGTGGTATTTAACATTAGGTCTCATAACATTTTTTGTTTATTTTGATGTCTAGAATGCATAGTTACTCGTGAAATCTTTTGACGATGATTATGAGAATATTTTAGGTTTAGAAGATAATTAGGAATTTTATTTTTACAAATAAGTTTTGACAGTTTCTAAATTTTGGTCAAGTGCGAGTTGTACCTACAGGATGCTTCCGAGCATTCCCAAAAAATTTAACTATGAAAAATTATTATGATGGTTATTTCGTCAAGTGTATTCTTATTTTTTAATTGCCAGGCATAAGGTGTGGTAAAATTAAAACACATTTTGGCAGCATTGTAATCAAAACGAAGTTTTATGACGAGTTACGTCGAAAACTTATTTCAAAAAAAGGTTGATTATCTCTGAAACCAATCCGAATCCAGGAAATTTTATAAAACATTAAAGACTCTAAATATGGTCAGAAATTCAGATTTAAAATATTTTTTAATGTTCGCCAGCATCCTGTATGTGCCCATACCTACTTAAAAAAATGCGTTTATTTCTTTACTGTCCATCTTCTTGCTTTGTTATCTCATGACCAACATGATACATTGATCCCAGAGGGAACATGTATACAGAGTGTTTTTTTTAAGTGGGACAGTATGGGGAAATCGGAAACTATAGAAGATACAAGGAAGCTGTCTTAGGAGACATTAGGTATTTTTTTGAGATAACAATTTTGACAGTTTCTAAATTTTGGTCAAGTGCGAGTTGTACCTAAAAATTTATAATATTGATAAAAAAATTTTTTGACTCAGATCGACGTGATTTCATGCGTAGAGAATTTTATTGTATTGGATGAAAAAAATCTGAACAGCAGAAGTTAGTCAAATTTAAGAAAACCATTTCTCATATTACAGATATAGTGAGAAATGACTTGCCTTCGGAAACGTTCGTCAACGTCATGCTGTTTCAGTCTATCTCACTGAGACTGACAGTAATAGTTGTCATGCTACTTCAGTCAGACTCGGTGACACTGCCTGAAACAGCATGTGTTTACGAACGTTTCCGAAGGCAAGTAATTTCTCACTACACCTGTACATCCCCTGCGAAGTGTCTACTACTGCAAGGTCAATATTTTAAAAAGTATTACTTACACTTTTCGAACACGACATTTGAATTTGGAACGTTTTATTTAAGTTCAAAAGGACTTTAATAATTTACATGTCGCGAGCTAATAAAGAAAAAAAATATGAAAATATCCAACGAAATTCAAAATACAAATAGATACTCAATGGTCATTCCAAATTTTAAGTTTTTTTTCTTTATGAGCTCACGACATGTAACTTATTAAAATCCTTTTCAACTTAAATAAAACGTTCCAAATTCAAATGTAATGTTCGAAAAGTGTAAGTAATGCTTTTTTCAATTGCAGCAACTACCTTGCAGTAGTAGACATTTCACAGTGGATGTAACATGAGAAATGGTTTTCTTAAATTTGACTAACTTCTGCTGTTCAGATTTTTTTCATCCAATACAATAAAATTCTCTACGCATGAAATCAAGTCGATCTGCGTCAAAAAATTTTTTTATCAATATTATTAATTTTTAGGTACAACTCGCACTTGACCAAAATTTTGAAAATGCCAAAATTGTTATCTCATAAAAATACCTAATGTCTCCTAAGACAGCTTCCTTGTATCTTCTATAGTATCCGATTTCCCCATACTGTCCCACTTAAAAAAACACTCTGTATATACAGGGTGGAAAAAGATTTTGGGTCAGTGAGGGCAGCTACCAGATCCCGTGTAGCTACGCGAAAATGGTCTTAGAAGACCTTCCCGCGATTTTCAATTAAAGAAGATTAGCGTTTTCAGATTTTGGAAAAAGTATACAGGGTGCGAGGAAATTGTCATTTTTGAGAAACTTTTTTTTTGATGCCAATCGATCCTGTTTCTGTTCAGGATCAAAAGCTTGTATGGGACCAAAAAAAATTTTTCTGCAGCGTATATAATATAATATTAATCATGCCAACGAAGTGAAACTCGAATATTGTTTTTTCTCGGGTAGGTACTCGTACCTCCCCAGTTGGTGAAGTAGGGATGTTTTTTTTATTAGCTGTAATCTTATAGTGTGGGGTATTATTGAATAGGTCTCTTAAAATTAACAAGGGTGTTAAATGAAAGTTTTTTTCTAAAGACAATAATGTTGGAGATAATCGCGACAGAAGAAAAAAAATGTGTCCCCCCTCTAACTTTTGATGCGTAGGTTCAAAAAATATGGAAATAATCATGAAAGTGGGCTTATATTATACTTTAAAATAAAACTATTTTGAACATAATCGGCCCAGCCGTTTTTGAATAACTACGGATCCTATACTGAGCATTGCCCGACATGCTCTTGGCCGGTTTTTTTTAAACTAGTTCCTTCTTAGTGGCCAGGGTAAGAAGATAAAAAAATTAAAACGCTGCATTAAAGTCATTACACACTAAATGTATGTAATCGCAGTGCAATGTCACTTTTATATTAAATCTGTGGTGCAGTAAATAATACATGTTGTTACAAATTATAGCTTTGCTGTATTGATTTTTATAAATAACACGTTCTCATTGGTCAATTTTAAAGGCAGCAGAAGATACATTTTAGTGTGGCTGAACGCCATGATCCCGTACCACACAAACAAAAAAGGTTACAAGCAGTCCAAGAAAAGTCTCTGAAATAATTTTCTAAACGTCGTATCTTACTATGAAATCCGTGTTAAGATACGACCTACCTACGGAACCCTATTCTGAGCATGGCCCGACATGCTCTTGGCCGGTTATTATTATTAAAAATAAGCGAACTCTAGTTCAGCAAACATTATTTTGCATGTTCTTCGCAATAAAGCCTTGGATCAAATGTATTTATCCCGAAATGTGAGTATCCCGTCGATAAAATGACGAAAAAAATTTATAGCTGGAGAGCCAGTGAACCCTAGGAGTAACGGTCTCCCTGTAAGGTTAGAAATTTGTATACTTACGATTCATGTCATTCTAAGAGCAATAGCCATGACCTGGCAGACGTCAGCCCTGCACGTCATCAGCCCCTTTATTTTTTGAACTGTTAAGTAAATTGGATTTTAAAACTTGTTTCTGTAAGTTTGAAAATTTAATAGGATAAAGTTTATTTATTGTACATCTTAAAAAAAAAATGACAGGCGATTACAATAAGCAGAAGTATATGACAGATCAATTAGAAAACGCACACTTGATGAGGTAAAATAAACTTCATCCTGTATACTCGAAATTTTTATATGTCTTCAAATAAACGTCTCAGAGTAAGTATGTCCAATGCCAGGCGGTTTTGAACAGCATAAGACCTTGCCAGGCGAGGGGACAGTTAAGTAAATTGGGTTTTAAAACTTGTTTCTGTAAGTTTGAAAATTTAATAGGATAATGTTTATTTATTGTACATCTTAAATTTTTTTTTACAGACGATTACAATAAGCAGAAGTATATGACAGATCAATTAGAAAACGCACAATTGATGAGGTAATACAATAAGCAGAAGAAAATAAACCTCATCCTGTATACTCGAAATTTTTATATATCTTCAAATAAACATCTCAGAGTAAGTATGTATAAGACCAGGCGGCTTAGAACAGCATAAGACCTTGACAGGCGAGGGGACAGGATGAGGTTTATTTTCTTCTGCTTATTGTATTACCTCATCAACTGTGCGTTTTCTAATTGATCTGTCATATACTTCTGCTTATTGTAATCGCCTGTAAAAAAATTTTAAGATGTATATTAAATTTTCTAACTTACAGAAACAAGTTTTGAAACCCAATTTACTTAACTGTCCCCTCGCCTGGCAAGGTCTTATGCTGTTCAAAACCGCCTGGCATTGGACATACTTACTCTGAGTCGTTTATTTGAAGACATATAAAAATTTCGAGTATAAAGGATGAAGTTTATTTTACCTCATCAACTGTGCGTTTTCTAATTGATCGGTCACATACTTCTGCTTATTGTAATCGCCTGTCAATTTTTTTTTAAGATGTACAAGAAATAAACTTTATCCTATTAAATTTTCAAACTTACAGAAACAACTTTTGAAACCCGATTTACTTAACTGTATTACCTCTCTGGTAAGCTCTTAACTCGCCTGGCAAGGTCTTATGCTGTTCAAAACCGCCTGGCATTGGACATACTTACTCTGAGACGTTTATTTGAAGACATATAAAAATTTCGAGTATACAGGATGAAGTTTATTTTACCTCATCAACTGTGCGTTTTCTAATTGATATGTCACATACTTCTGCTTATTGTAATCGCCTGTCAATTTGTTTTTAAGATGTACAAGAAATAAACTTTATCCTATTAAATTTTAAAACTTACAGAAACAAGTTTTGAAACCCAATTTACTTAACAATTAAAAAAATAAAGGGGCTGATGACGTGCAGGGCTGATGCCTGCCAGGTCATGGCTATTGCTCTTAGAATGACATGAATCGTAAGTACACAAATTTCTAACCTTACAGGGAGACCGTTACTCCCAGGGTTCACTAGCTCTTGGACTATTAGGTAGGTAGGTAGCTCTAGGACAGGTAAGGTAGATGTTTTATTTACACGTCCCCCTTATGGCATGTGGTGTCGTTAGGTAGGTGACTTTGTCAGTAAAAACGGTTTCTGTACAGTCGAGTGCATTAATATATAGACACATCTGTAAGGGATCAGTATGGAGAAGTGTATATATATTAATGCCCTTGACTGTACAAGAAGGAATTTCGGAAATAAATAACAATCGCTTCAAAACTCGAATTAATGTTGCCTGGGTAGACACTTATATTTAGAGTAGTATGTTTTAGGATTCCTTATCTAGAAAAGGCAAACGGAAGCTTTATAAAATTACTTTGTTGTCCGTCTGTCTGTCCGTACGTCTATCTGTCAAAATCGTGAAGGTATCTTCGTCGGTTATAAGTGAAACTATATACTTAAGTCTACTGTCCCTTAAGGCTGTGAAAAAATCCAATAAAAAAAAGATACAGTCGTTATGTTGCAAAAAACAATTTCCAGACTCGAAACTTTGTTTACAGATTCTTTAGCACTATATAAAAATATTTTTTGGCGTTTTCTCGAAATTCATCCCCTAACTCTTTGACCATTTGACAGCTCTGATAAATCATTTAATTTCGAACCTTATGCATTTGTAAATTGATTTGGT
>JALPQI010005351.1:0-62847 GCA_025490895.1 Thaumatotibia leucotreta | reverse complement strand
GTTTCCGTTTTGTTTAATTAATTATTTCTCCATTTTTATATCAATTATGTTCTGCATTTTAATAAAAATACCTACATAATTAAGATGAGTTAGAAGCAAATTTCTATGATTTTTAAACAAAGGAAAGGTAACACAGGAAGAACCAATATTCTGCTTTGTCACAATATTTATTGGTTTTGTAATGATAAAACCTTTTAAAACCTGGTTACTTGCATATAATCAGAAAAAACATAATTTTTACTACATATTACCGTTGAAAAAGTTATAAAAATTGTTTTTTTTTCATTTTGGTTGATTTTAAAATTTAGTGGCCTAAAGAAAAGAAATGCTCAAGTCCTTCTGACACTATTTACCGGGTTTTTTCTACCAAATGGGGTCGCGCGACAACGATGGTAGGTAACAGTGAATCATACGATCCAATTAACGCTACCTAATGAGTTAAAATGAGTTAACAATACCTTTGACTTAACGGTAAATCGATTCGCAGTTGGTTATCATACCATTTTTTACCGGTAAAAAGCAGTATAAGTAGGTATCGATACTTGGTTTAACGTTAATTTAACACTAAAAACGATGATTGAGAAACGAGAAACGATACCAACTTTTTAACGGGAACTAAAGCCCTACTTACTAACACTTAAAAGTGTAGTCGTAATAATTTAATTCACTTGTTGAAAATTAAAACTAATAATAACAATAAAAAAGTTTAGTTGTCGGAAATCGGTTATGTATTATGTTTTTTTGCGACAATTTCGTGGTGCAAAAAAGTGTTTTATTTTCCTCACAATCGAAACGAAAGGTAGAGTGTACAACAAGGGCATAAATGTCAATTTGTGCCCTTGGCTAGTCAATCAGCAGAATTCTTCATAGCAAAAATCAAACTGTCAGAGGGATTGATCTAACCGTTTTATCAACTAATCGATGTTACGGAATAATATCGCATTAGGTATCCACAATCGTCTTAGAATAAACGTTGAATTGATTATTTTTGTCTTAGAATAAACGTTGATTGAAGACGTTGAATCCTGAACGTAATGAAGGACTCCCGGTTTTACTCCCGAGCGTAGTTGAAATTAAATAACTTAAATGTTAAAGCTATAAAATGGATACCGCAACTTGTTTCTGCCGGCATAGCCTACTTCATTTAACATTGTATTGGTAATGAAATTCTATACAACATTGTACCGCTTTTTAGTTTTTTACCAAGGGATATAATGTCTTGCATTCGGTTAGGTTTATATTAGGATATAATAAATAATCCGGTTTTGACGAGCATGTGGTGTGAAAAAGATTATTCTGTTATATTTGTTTGACCTTTTTGACAAGCAACTTGCATCTCTAGTCCGTGGGCTAGTCGGCCTGAAATTAGAAAACGGTATAATTTGGGGGTACCAAGTGTCCTTTTTACACTAGTTAGACATATTCATAAAGATGTTAAAAAAGTATGATAGACATCTCAAAGTGGTAGCTAATAGGCATACGGGCTATTTCAAGATTTCCGTTGTATGACAGGTATGGTTAAAATTAGGAGGTACAAATTTTCCTTTTCACGGCTGTTAGGTAAGCTTATAAAAACGTCAAAAATGCAAGATTGCCATTTATAAGTGCTACCTAACAAAAATCAAAGATGGGGGCCAATCAAAGATGGTGGATCTCAAGTTTTACAAAATCAAGTATATCTCGAGAACTATTAAATATATCTAATTACTTTCTTGAACGAAATTAAAGGCATATCTGTAAGCTTAACACTTTCGCTGACAGTGAAAGAGTTAAGCTGCGTTAACCATACAAGCACCCCGCCTGTCGACGTACTGTCACCGAAAGCGTTAATATTTTGCATATACACCATATTGCTAAAACCAACCAATAATTAATTATGACCAAATTTATGAAAATTTCGTGATTTTGATTTTTTTTGTGTCGTGTTTTTACATAGTAGTCATGACGCTAGAAAAATTAAATATTTTTTTAAAGATAGTGTATTGAATAAGCTTTAATTTGATGTATATAACTTGTTGGCGGTATTAACCACCCACCATATAAATTTATAAAGTGATTTTTTAGGATTCTTTTACATTTAACAGCTTTATCTATTGTTTATATTTTATTTAGTAACGCTACAGGTAAATCATTCAATATAATAGGTAACATAAAGTCAGAGTTTTTTTTTATTCTTTTTGGAAAGTCACTTAGTGAGGAAAACTCATTCGTCACAATGCTCAAAAACTACGAGTTCAGACACATTCTATATAATTATATTTTTAATTTCGTGAAATAAAAATAAAAATTGGCAATTTTTAGTTTCGTGAAAAAGATTAACAATCCACAGCTTATAATATTTTTCCAAAATATGTTTGTTGTTCCTGTACATTAACATCACTTCGAGATAAATCATTGCTGAGAAAACTATACTTTAATATAGTTTACCAACAAACAAATCAAAACATACGCAAGAATCTGATAGGAAAATATATATGGATAACAGCCGACGAATCATTAAACAAGATGAACAAAACTGTCACTTATTTGATTGTATAGGTCGTTCCAAAACAGTTGAGGTGAATAATTACACACACTATTACATAAAGTACTGATTGCAAAAAAGTGAATGAAATGAACGAGTATATGTAAATAAAAGTGAGTGTAAATAAAAACGCTTAATTATATGTTTAATAGGTAGGGTATTAAATAAAAAATAACATAAATCCTTTTTATAAACCACAGTCACTTGACATATCATCATCTGACTTGTTCAGATTGATTACAAGATTATCGTCGTCGGTTAAATCATCTATCCTGGGTTCCATTTCCCTATATCTATTTTCGTTTTCTTGGGTTTTTCTGAAAATATCGCTAAACGTGTCTTTGCCAAGTGCTTCGATTTCTTAGTTTAATTTTCTCATGACGCTTTTAAACGTGAACTCAATATTATTGGCCGCCACTTTTTCCTTTATGATTCTCTAGCAAAGTTCTATAGCCTCCTGAGTCCTGGATAAAAAATGAGTACATTAGCATAAAAGCCGAGAGTCCTTTATAACACTATCAGCGTAAAGTCCTGGGTAAAAATCGAGTACGCTCGCATAAAAGCCGAGGGTCCTTTATAACACCATCAGTGTTGAGTCTTGAACTTTCTTTCGCTTATTTTAAGGTTTAAAATGAGTATGTCAGATTTTTGTTGGAACAAAGTTGGTTATATACTCAAAGAGGTATACTTTAAGTATAATTTATTTTACAGATTATTTGGGCGTTATAAAGGCCTCTCGACTTTTATGTGACTAAGATTATATAATAAATGTGGCGAATATGTATCATTTTGTATGAAATCAGGTGTATCTTTGAAAAATAAAATAAAACATAAGGGATTGTCAAAATGCTATACCTAATTATAAAAAATAACAAAAATCGTAGAACCGTTCTGTTATTAAAACATTAAAATCTTTCTTTTAAAATCTAATTTAATACAAAACTGTTTTAGTTAAATCAGTCTACTTCTCACATCACAATAGTGTCCTCATAAAGTAACTTTACTTAAGTATTTTAAAAACAATTGTAATAAACCTTCTGTAACTTTATATAACTAATTAAGACATTTTAATCTACATATTTCAAGGAAAACTAATTTTAAACAAGTGTGAGAACTTAATGATGCTATGAACAACGTACGAGAGGGCTTTACAAAGGTCAAATTAATTTAACACGTAATTGTACTTACTTCAAACATCATCTTAACAATAAAACTAGTAATTACATTATAATAAACTTGTAAAATACTCATGAAATAAATAAAAAGACGAAAGAGAAAAAATAAGATTGAACTCACCTCTACCTGCGCGATGTGACATCTTGCCGGACTTTTGACGTCGCACTGAACGGAATATTCTTTTTCACTGGGCAATAGCCTTTGCGAAATAGAGATAGATATATTTCTGATTGGACGACAGCCATTGATTCTCAAATTCACACCTATCACCTGATTCACACTTATCGCCTGATTTTAAGCGCGAAACGTTAAGGCCTTTATAACGGACAATCGGCGTTTATGAATAACTTTAGTTTTTAGCGCTCGGTCTTTACACATGTCATGATTTTGGCCGTTATAATGGACTCTGGGACTTTATTTATAACTTTATTTTTAGCGCTCGGCCTTTACACATGGCATGATTTTGGCCTTTATAACGGACTCAGGGACTCAGGAGGATAGGGTTGAGGTCTGGATGGTATGGCGGGAGACGTAATACTGAGTGCCCATGTTTTTCCAGCATTCTATCTAAAACAAATTTCTTATGGCGTGGCTTATGAAGCTTTATAATATCATACAAAACAGGCTTCGTGTTCTTTTCAGGATATGGTATTTTGTTTTTGTTTAGCCAATCCAACATTTCTGATTTGTTTGAATTTTTGACTGGACACTGCTCTTACTGTACATTGTGGTAAGAAGCATTGTCCACAACTAAAAATTAATTTGGTTCTAGATTTGGCAACAGCTTCTCCGAGACCGATTTTCTGTAGTTGGTAAAATTCATCGAGTCATGATAATCACCAGTCTTTTATTTGATTGAAACGTGAGCAGTGCGTTCGGTACTAAACCATTTTTAGTACATGCATGCACAATAATACATCGTTGTCCCTTAGACATCGGCACTTTACATTCTTTATTTGATTTATCAGTCCAAGGCTTTGGTGTTGAATGCGAACTGTCAATGTAGGATTCATCGGTATACACGATACGACACGATTCTTCTAATTTATTAAGATACTGCGTCCGCTTCATTCTAATGTCATTGGTTTCGATGAGACAAACTCTGTTTGTTTGTGTTTTATTCCAGCGAAAACCTAACTTCCGTACAATCCTCCATAATGAAGTTTTAGATCCTGTAAAGTTTAAATCACGTTTTAAAACTTCATGTATTCCTTTCAACGTCGGCATTATTTGTGTACCAAATGAAAGTTGTATACGCATCTTTTTATGACATCGTAATTGAACTTATTAAAGTTAGTTTTTGGTGATACTCTTGGTCGCTTCATTCCCGGTGTCTTGAACATGGATGACTTAGGTAATGATTCGGTGGATTGTTCACTTGATGATGGACAGCTGTGAGTTCCAGTTTCTTTTAAAACTCCAGTTACGATTATTTGAATTGTTGATTTTGATACACCAGTTACTTCAGAAATCTCATTGTATATTTCCGTCATAGGTAAATGTTGAACGTCATTTCTTAAGTAATGTCTAAAATGACAGAATATTTTAAATACAATTTACCGACTTGCTATTTAGAAATTTTCCACGACATATTTTACTAGAAGAATCCATGTTTACGTAGTTATTCGAATAAGCATTTGTACGTATCTCGTGGAAAATGCAGTTGTCAATAGGTATGACAACGAGGTGTCGAGTGCCAGTTACTTCAATCATATTTAACGAGGATAATGAAATTACAAAGCAATGAAAATATATGTAAAGGCAATTTTAACAGCTACGTTGATAAAATAAGGCAGTCTATTACTTATTCTCTTTGATTTTTAAGATTAATACTCTATTCATAAACTTATATGATTTTTATTTATTTATACAGGGTGGTCCAAACCTTGACGTCAAAAATTTTTTTTTAGAATTCTCACGTCATGTGCTATCAGAATATACCCCATATATGTTACTACTCCGAAAAATCCTCATCATTAAGTATCACTTTTTTTTGCTTTTACGAAGGCTTAAGGTCTAGGGCAGGCTTTAGAATACCAAAAATCGTTAGGATATGTTTAATTTTTTTATTTACGTACATTAATGCTATTTTTATGCGTTTTTAACGTAAAATTTTGATGTAGGTATTTTTTATCCTATTTGTATCAAAGTGAGGACACTAATTTTTTTGTCAGTAAATGCTTTATTTGTAGTAATACTTTTACAAAAAGAAACTAGTTAAAAAACCCAATAGTTTTTTTTATTCATAAATTTATTCACTTCAGAATTTATCAAAGAAAAAAAAATCAAAAATTCATAACTCGAAAACTACAAAAAAACAGGCTAACTTACATGGGGTATATTCTGATAGCCAATGACGTGAGTGATCTAAAAAAAAATTTTGACGTCAGGGTTTGGACCACCCTATATAAGAATGAAAAAACAATATAACCATTATAATACATTTAAATAACTAAAATTATAAAAATTACTAAATAATAACCCTTAAATGCACAATGATATACACACACACGCGCACACACACACACACACACACACACACACACACACACACACACACACACACACACACACACACACACACACACACACACACACACACACACACACACACACACACACACACACACACACACACACACACACACACACACTCATGAGCATGCATTATTATTAATATTTTATAGGTTAATTTACTTAGATGTAAACTCTAACCTTTGGAATTATTGTTGAATTGTAATTTGTTATTGTCAGTATTTTCTTTTAAAAGAATAGAAAATTTAAATCACTTATCATGTATGCAGACTATCTACTTCTCTAGCTATTGTAAGTTCGGAAGAGCGATGCTTCTTAATACAAGTATCTTTATTACTTAAAAAGAGGCATCGGCACAGACATAAAAATGTAACTGTATGCTACGAAATAAAATATTTTCATTTTCATATTTTTTCAAATAAAAATCTACAATGATACGTATTTTATTTGAAGTTCATGAATTCTTCCAATTTTAATTTTGTTCGTTTAATTTAGTTAGGTACTTTATTTTATTAAATTACTACTTTTATTTTTTTATTATAAGTACTTAAAAAATTACTTACTTATTTACGTACTTTACGTAATTCCAAGTAATTTTTAAGAGAAAGTCGATGGTAATTCATTGGCTGAATACATAAAAAAGAAATTGCACAGTTTATTTAGTACAATTCATATAATAAGCATGTTAGGAATGTCCTTGTTTTGAGCACCGATAGTGTCGCGTACATACTAAAGGCTGGTAAAATCTTAAAAGCTACATGTGTGCTTATAAGCTATATGTGTACTTGTCTGGCACATGGATTACATAGAGTCTGCGAGCACACATACGATCTCAATATAAAAGTGTTGATGCCTTAATATCCAACATAAAACAAAAATTTTGTCTCTCTCCACATAGAGTTCGAATATTCAAAGAAATTTGTCCATCCATACGGATATTGCGCATATACGCATTACGTCCAAAACCTATTACCTATAACTATTCTAAAGCAGTAGCGAACTGAGCGTCCAGGTAATAAACTGTTTTTTCATACTTCACCACAGTGGTCACGCGTTCATAGAACAGCGCTTAAAATTCAAAATTCGCAATAAAAGTCCTAACAAACAGTACGTAATGTTTTATAAAGATTGTATTTGATCTGTAATAAGTGAAATACAATGTTTAAATAAAGAGCCCTTCTTTTTTTTTGAGCTAAATGTCATAAGCTAGTTATGTATGGTTCGGATACAATCATTATTTTTACTGAATCGTACTGGTGTTGTTAATTTAGCCTCGACGATTAGAGATAAGACTTCATCGGTATCAATTTCTTTCGCGGCATTTTCGCTTGCATGTTTTTTAAGGTTCGTAACTAATCATTTATCTATTTTCGACGATTCCAGTAATCATCTCCGCTTGGATCTTTGAGAGCATTTCTAAAAAACTTTTTTGGGGTCTACCACGTCGCTTAGCTTATGTTTACTTCAGAAATCCTTTCATCTTCTTCGTAAGTTTCAACAGGTTGAGTGCATTGTGGTTTCAAACTGGATAATACAGGTCTTCTGTTACGTTAAACCATTCTAAATATCTACTCATGAATATATTTTTATTATTAGAGGCCTTTTTGAACAATGCATGTATCTTTTGACACAAATAGAGATTTCTGTTCAAAGTATTTTGGTGTTAATACCTTCATCATCTATATAAGACATAGACAGTTGCTGAAAAACATATCTATTTGTTTCCAGCATGAGAAGCTACAAAATGATATATGAATCATCATGGGACTCGAAGGGTTTCTAAACTAAAAACTTCGAAATTTGTCTCAAATCGAAATTGCCGTTGGTTCTTTTGGTGGCTCGCGTAAAATAAATACTACAATAAAAAAAGCGACAGAAAAACGAATAAAAAATTGAAATAAAACTATGATGACTCCGCAGACCACGAACCCTGTAAAGTGTTCGAAACGTCAGAATGAAGTTAAAATTAGTTAATATACGCGAGTTTATCCGTTTTCATAGTTTTATTTCATGTGTAATCCTCGCGGTAACCGAAGAAAATATTTTAAATAAAAAATTATTAAAAAATCATAGAACATTAATTGCACTTTTAGATAAAGCATTCGAGTGTCATGCAGTATGATAATTTTGGCAGCTTATACCTTCCGACAAATACCAAGTATTTTATGTTTTCTAAAAGTACTTAGTATAAAGTACATCCTTGCTACAAAAACAGCCAAAGTAGAACATCAATTTATTTGAATTTTGGCTACTACCGTGACGTCTGTGCACATGCTCGAAAAAGCTGGAATATATATCATATATTGTAAGCCTCACCGGACCTTTGGCAAAAACCGGGTTATAATGTTGTATGACATTTCATGACCTCCCGCCGGGCGATAATGTAATTACACTTTACCTGCTTCGCGCCAGGCATGGCCATCTCGATTTTCAAAAACCGAAGCCGTAGAGGACTAAGTTACACACGATCTTCATTTTGTTAAATCAACTAGGCTATGCCGGCAGAAACAAGTTGCGGTATCCATTTTATAGCTTGAACATTTATGTTATTTAATTTCAACACTATTAATTTGCTGCAATAAATATAAGTATTCATAGGATTCATATTCGTAAAGATATTCATAAAATAATCTTTTCTCAAACTTGCTACGGAATGTTGATGTTATTTACTTTAAATTAAGCCCGGAAATACTATGTATCCGGTGTCATATGCTAAGATGATATGTAAAGAGATTTCATGTATTTATTTCACACCTAGGACTGCAAACAAACTGTCTTTTGTTTTGAAACGTCAAATTGTGACACTAGGTCTTGACATTCAGCCACAGAAAAAAAAAATAACCTAAGAACTAATGTCTATACCAACAGGTAAAAGGATACCTCAAACAGATTAAAAAAAAAGTTAGGCGTGAATGTATTTTTTTAATGTTGTACGATACTGTACTTATGGTTTATTTACAAATCAAATAGTATGGTTCGGCGAAATCAGTTCGTTTTATTTCATGGCAAGTTTGAGAGAATCACTATACAAATCTCGGCGAGACACAGGGTTACAGGCCGCGTATTCCTATCTGGCCTCAGTTCTTTCGGCCAGATATATCTACTTGGCCTGTAACCCTTCGTTTCCCGTCCTCTATAGTAATGTACTATTACGAATCGATACTCTGTGATTATAAGATTGTTTTTAATAAATTTAGGATTTGCGAGATTAATTACATGAACATTGTTACGATTATCTCCAAAAAATGGTTTTCAACTTTAGACTACTTTGAGGCTATTGCGGCAGTACTTCCCGAATGTTTATCGAAAAAAGATATACAGGGTGTTCGTTTCGATTTGCGTTAAATTAGACAGGTTAATTGGGCCATTACTAGAAGTTGTCTGGTATCTCGGCTTTTGGAAAATTCGATAATATTTTTTTTGTTTTCATACATAATAAATGAAATTTAATGGTAAGTGTGAGATAACCTTAAGAATGAAATAAAAGTTAATCTCAGGTGACTGACGGCACATGTCAAAATAAGTAACATTAGAATGTAATAAAGGTTGCAATACACATGTTCAGTGATTAAACTTATTTTTTTAATAACTCAATAACAGTAAGAGTTAAAACACTTGTTTCTTAGAGAAATTAATTATATTTGACCTAAATTAGTAGAGTAGAGGACCTAAATTAGTAAATTAGTAAATGGAAAAAATTGTGCGCTGTGAGTTACAGTTTTGTAATTTTTACCAGAGCTAGAGGGTGTAAAAATAAAAAAATTAGATGTGGAGGGAAAACCAATTCCCCCCCCCTGAACGATGGGGGAGGAGGGTGAATGTGCATACGGAAGGGTTATGTTTAAAAATTTTTCCTCTAATATTTAGGCCTACTATTCATTGTTTGGTATCATTTTCATATAAAAAAGACACGGACAATTCATTTTTGATAATAAACATGAGGATTTTCATATATAAAAAAAAACTATTGGTATAAAGGTAAAATAATCACCATTTTTATTTTGATTGTTGCGTTATATAAGTGTTACCAAATAAATACAGGGTATTCGCGAGGAAACCAAAAGATTTTAATGCTGGGTTCCTGACCATATTTAGAGCCTTTAATGTTATATAAAATTTCCTGGATTCGGCTTGGTTTCAGAGATAATCAACCTTTTTTCGAAATAAGTTTTTCGACGTAACTCGTCATTTAACTTCTTTTTGATTACAATGCTACCACAATGAGTTCTAATATTACCACACCTTTTGCCTGACAATCAAAAAATACGAATAGACTTGACAAAATAACCTGTACAGTCGAGTGCATTAATATATAGACACATTTGTAAGGGATCAGTATGGAGAAGTGTATATATATTAATGCCCTTGACTGTACCTAAAAAAAACAATTGAAATAAATAATTTAAACACATTGTTGTTATGATAAAAAGTCGTGGAAATGTTAAAAAGTATTCAAAAAGACGAAAAAAAAGAAAAAAAAAATTTTTTTTTTGGTGGAATTGACATTAGCAGGCTTAGCACATGGTTGGTGCGACAGTATCTCGCCGCGAGATAGATCTCCCGTCCTTCACTAGCTATGTTAACAAAAGAGGGACGGATAGACTATCTCGCGGCGAGATACTGTCGCGCCAATCATGTGCTAAGCATACTGGTCTCATAATATTTTTTGTTTATTTTGATGTCTAGAATGCATAGTTAAAATCTTTCGGAATGCTCGTGAGTACCCTGTATATGAAAATAAAAAAATACTACAAGATAGCATATTTATTGTAGTTTTTAAAATTATATACTTTTTGGAACTTTCTGTGCAAAAATAAGTTGTAAAAAAATTGCACCTGTCGCGTACCTCGAATAAAAGAGGGACGTTGCTTTGACTTATTGTTGACAGTACGTTTCTACTGCGGGAATTTAGCGATTTTGCGTAAACAAAATACTCCATAATGTCTGTTAGGGTAAATTACATCAACCTGGGTTAACCAAGCAACCCGGGTTAAACGTTTATTTCACTCGGAATTTGATAATTGATAAATTTCTTATGAAGTAAGAGACTGACCCGGCACTATACAGAGGATATCCGAGACAGCCTATGTGATATTAGAATGGCTCTTGAACAGCTCAAAAATAACAGGGCTTCTGGGGAAGACGGACTTATAGCTGAGCATCTGGAGCCAGGTGGTAAACCAATCCTTATGGCCCTTTAGAAGTTGTTCAACTCCGTAAGGGAGAACGCTTTAGGCATGGAACAGAAGAGTGGCGGTACTGGTGAAAAAAGGTGACAACGCCTTATTGAAAAACTACCGATCCATCTCACTTCCGAGCCATATTTATAAGATGTTTTCAAGAGTCATTACGAATCGTCTTGCACGCAGGCTTGATGACTTCCAGCCTCCCGAACAAGCCGGTTTCCGAATTGGCGTTTCGTAAATGTTATACAAAAGACCGAGGAATAGGTATAACCTGCCCCTCTGTTTAGCGTTTAGCGTTTGTGGACTACGATAAGGGGGGTTTCCATGACGTACTAATGTGGTTTAATTTAGGTCGAGAGAAAGGGACAAGGCTATACGAATCGTGTGTCACTGCCCCTTTCCCAGAACCTATACTGAATCGCATTAGTACATCAAAGTAATTCTGGTAGGCCTTGGGGCCTTCGATTTGATCGAAACTCTGGGCAGTACTACAGTCTCTTTAACGGTACCAAGTAGAGTACCGCTATGTCGAAATGTTGAGGTGTTTGTACGAAAGCGCCACTATGTAAATCCGACTCCAAGACCAGAGCTTGAAGCATATTATACTGCAACGGGGAGTCGGGCAAGGAGGTGTCATCTCCCCTAATCTGTTTACTGCTGCACTGGAAGATATCTTTAAGACTGGACTGGAAAAGGTGAGTATCAACATAAACAGCGAGTACCTCACTCATCTTCGATTCGCTGATGATACGGTGGTCTTGGCTGAGACCTTGTAAGATTTCAGTACGATGCTCGCTGACCTCAGTAGCGCCTTCGAGCGAGTTCGTTTTAGGATGAACATGGATAAGACGAAAACTCCCGTTACAATCGGAGACTAAACTCGAAGGTGTAGACGACTATAATATACCTAGGACAAGCTACCCAGTTAGGTAGGTCCAACTTTGAGTAAGAGGTCAATCATCGAATCCGACTAGGTTGGGCAGCATTTGAGAAGCTACGACATATCTTTTCGTCCAATATTCCGCAGTTCTTGAAGACAAAAGTATTTGATCAGTGTGGCAGCACACACTGATCAAAGATTTAAAAGAGTGATGACATACGGTACTGAAACGTTGTCGCTTAGAATGGGCCTCATAAGAAAGCTTAAAGTCACCCACAGGGCAATGGAGAGGGCTATGGTGGGAGTCTCTCTGCGACGTCGTATTAGAAATGAGACGATCCGCAGCAGAACCAAAGCATAGCTCCATAGCTCTCCGAATCACTAAACTAAAGTGGCAGTGGGCGGGGCACAGTGCACGTAGAACCGATGGCCAATGCAGCAGCCTCGTGGAAGGCACAGCGTGGGTAGGCCCCCACAAGGTGGACAGTGAAGGTCTCAGGAGTCCGCTGGATGCGAGTGACGCAGGACCGGTCATCGTGGCAATCTTTGGGGGCGGCCTATATTCAGCAGTGGATGTCTTTCGGCTGATATGGTAATAATGATGATTTATGAAGTAAACGTTTAACAATAGATTGTCAAATTCCATATGATATAAACTTTTAACGTGGGTGAACTGGGTTAGTTGTTTAGTCCCGGTTAGTGAAAATTACCTTTATCGTCTTTGGTAATGAGATCATTGCCTAATGACACTTGTAAAAATAATTACCCATTCCGATTCATATGATCAGATACTATATATCATACATGTGATCAGATAGACCAGATATATTATAATATTCACGCGGTAGGTATACAATAATCGATAAAATCTAAAAATAGAATCTGAAGAAATAAAATTCTTAATAATCTTAGGTTATTTAAAAAAAGAAGATCAAAAAATATTCAATTTACTTTCATATCAATAAATATTTACAATTGTAATATGAACAATAATATGCAAGTACAAAAATATGTATAATCTATGAGCAGTTGCCGGCACAAAAGTCTCTTTTTTGAGGTTACGCGGAGGTATTTGTTGGAGGTACGCGTCAGGTAAATTTTTTTTTCAGTGAATTATTGTATCAAAGACTACAGAATGTGTATATTATTAAAAACTGCAATAAATATGCTATCTTACACTATTTTTTTAAATTGGATAAGTTTGTTTTTTAATACTTATATGACGCTTAAATTAAAATAAAAACGGTTACTTTTTTACTTTTACTCCAAAAAATCTACATTTTTATATGAAATTGCTCATGTTTATGATAAAAAATGGATTTTCCAGGTCCGTTTTACACTAAAATGAATGCATAGTAGGCCTTATTAATTAGTAAAAAAATATTAAACGCAACCCTTCCGCATGCACATTCACCCCCCTCCCCCCGCACTCAGGGGGGGAATTGGTTTTCCCTCCACATCTAAAAACAACTATTTTGAGACCCTCTAGCTCTGGTTAAAATTATAAAACTGTAACTCGCAGCGCACAATTTTTCTCAACTTTGTATGGACCGTGACCCTTACTAAAATAAGCTTCCCTTAAAGTTATAGCATATGAAGAAAAACACGCTGTATTGTTGAAGATGTTACATTTTAGTCATTTTATTCCTAAAGGACCGCATTTCGATAATCCTGAAAAAAAAATTGTTCCATACATTAAAATAAGATTTTTTTTTTAAATGATGAATGGTCGTAAAAAGTAACAACCTTCAACAATATATTTTTTTCGGATAGTCATTTGGCAAGTACTGCCGCATGAGCCTCAAAGTTTTATGAAACAGAAGCTTTTATTATGTTTTGTTAGATTGTTTACACGTTACTTTAATAAAATAAAATAAAAAAAATTACGTTTGTCGCTTATCTTGGTCAAAAATTAGCAGTTCATTTTAAATGTTGGGTATTTTGGCCAAAAACTCCAAAAAATTAATAAAAAAAAAATAGTCAGACTTCGTCAAAGACAACCATGGCTTAGATGGTTCTACATGGTCTATACTTACTTCACCTGAAAGCTTTGCATCGGTCTTCCAATCACCCTGTATACCTCTGGAATAAAACTGTTTTTGTCTTGGGCGCTTGAAACCCTCACTGCACTCAGGACTCAATCTTAATTCATAGTGTATAATCTACTATTATATGTATAATATGTCCAGGTTCATATACGGCGTGTTACCAACATCCCGGGATCTTATAAAGCCGAGCAATGGGATGCGGATTCTAAATCAAACCCTGAGTATATTTTATTCAGAGTTTGCTTTAAATATTGCGAGTTCAATTATGTCTTTTAATGTAAACAAACGATATATTGTTTATCTTCCACAGATATTCTTATGCAAATATGTTAATGCAATCTACTAAATCAAAGTCCGATATCTATTAACATGTTTATTTAAACATATACCTAGTTTACTTTTTATTTCGTTAACTTAAATCTTCAGTCTTACATTTATCAAGACTTAGTAGTTTTACATGTTATGTTTACTTTTTAGTTCAGTTCTTTTGTGTTCAATTAAGTCAGAATTATACATAAAGGTAACGTCAAATATAAGACTACTTTCGTGTTCGGAAAGACCCTTCGGATACGTTACTTAAAGTTGAAGTTCACATTCTTCAATCTTCATCGGAAACAAAACGTAGGTAACATGTGAAGGCAAGGCATGTCAAGTAGAAAAATACACGAATAGTTTTGAAACTGGTTGCACTAGTATAAAAAAACATAAATACATAACTGGCTTAAGTTCGTTCGGTAGTACTTGCACGAGTACATAAACTTCAGAGCCATATAAAACCAGTTTATTAATTATACGAATCAAATTTACTTGCTAGCATTTAGTTATTGCATCATGAATGTATTTGCTAAAGAAAACCAAACAAAAATATGTAATTAGATTCCTAGTGAGATTAATTTGGATTTACTCACTGCAGGTGATAGTGTGGCCGGGAGTGTCAGATGTCTAAACTACACTAATCGCCATCTGAGACTACGTGATTGTGTTATAAAGTTGACATTTGCGATCGTTTGGAAACGTGTTATGCAGACAATGGCTTATAAGTTATAGTTACGTATAAAAAGGCCTTATCTTTAAAATACCTTTTGGTGCCAAAGATAGTTCTGCAGATATCGATTTTTGTGCACCGTGTAAGGATTTTTTTCGTTAAATTCGAAATCTGATGAATCTGATTCGTCACTGTCCTCGCCATCAGTTTCATTCTCGTTGTTTTTTCTTCGAGTATTGTATGAAACAGGAAAGGTATAGAAATTGTTCCAAGAGGCATCTTTCTGAAATAAAGAAATTTAATCTTTCTTATTTTATTTCAAGTTTTCAAGCATAGAAGACAAATTAGCACTTGCAAAACAGGTATACCTACAGCATGTATCTTTCTTTCGGATGTACCCAGTTTAGTATGTGATCATAGGAATCGTATGGGATGACGATTTTGCTCATTGGTGCTATTAAATGGGTGTAGGTATATATTTTTATAGTCCAATTGAGCTGCAAGTACGCATTTCACAAATTTGTTTAATAATAATAAAATATTACATTATATTTTATCATTATCAAACAAGTTTTTCCGAGGACGCTTTTTGTTTTGTCAGTAAATGCTTTATTTGTAGTAATACTTTTACAAAAAGAAAATATTAAAAAACCTAATAGTTTTTTTTATCAATAAATTTCTTCATTCCAGAATTTCTCAAAAAAAAAATTCCAAAAATTCATAACTCGAAAACTAAAAAAATCGGCTAACATACATGGGGTATATTCTGATAGCCCATGACGTAGGGAACCTAAAAAAAAATTTTGACGTCAAGGTTTGGACCACCCTGTATACACTTTTTAAATATCTTTTAAGCCATATGATTCCATATAAAAATCCGTGTAAAAAGTTGTTACGTCGAACTAGGCAACCTTGCCCGCTTTTTACAATAATTCTCGAATATCTCTATCTATCAGCACGTGGATTGTGATGATCATCGGCTTTCATGAAGAAAACATTTTTAGCATTTTAGCACATTTTTAGCGTTTAAGAGGGCAAACAAAATAATCTCGTATTGCGGCCAACATCAACCTCAGTTTTGCTCTTTTTCATACAAGGTTCACTTACGCAGTTTACAAATGCTAGGGTTGTCACGTTTAAATATCTCAAGTCGTTTAATTTTTGTTCAAGGCTTTAGTGTAGATAACAATGAAGTACATATAACGGTCTAAATTGTGTTATTTGTTTTAATACAATAACAATAAATACATTTTTTTATAGAAATCATGATACCTATATGCTGATAATATCAACCCATTAAGGAAGCAGCAGACAGATAAACCGACAATTAGACAGCGTAGATACTAGTATTGGTGACGAACATTGTTCACGTGAAACGAAATAACGGAGTAATATAAACGTAATCAAAATATTCACCCTCTGAAAACATTTTATTTAACTATAAATAATATGTTATATACTATTTACGAGGGGCGTTCAAATAATTCTCGGTATTGACATATTACAACCTCCTTCAAAATTTATTTTATTACTGGCCGTTAAAGTTCCTTCGTTGACATAAAAAAAAGTAATATTCAAATCAAGATGTTCTTTTACTTTTCTGCAATTCCTGAGCAAACGTGGACGTCATGAGAGAATTAACAATGTTAACCAAATTAGTACATCGATTCGTTATAAAATTCTGGACAAAACAGGGTAAAAACCAAAAAACAATAAAAGAAGAAATGGATTGTGTTTACCGCGAGTCTGCTCCTTTTTTATCTACTATTAAAAAATGGTCGAGTGAATTTAAACCTGGACGGGAGAGTATTGAAGATGACCTGACTAGACCTGGTCGGCCTGTAGTGGCTACTACACAAGAAAATATTGAAAAAGTGGAAAAAAATATATTGGAAGACGGTCGAGTGGAGGTAAAATCGATAGCTTAAGTAACCAATCTTTCTATTGGTACCGTACATGACATCCATGCCCATCTTCATATGTCAAAAGTAAGTGCAAGATGGGTTCCGCGAATGCTGACACTTCTTCAAAAAGATGTTCGTGTAGCTTGTTGTAATGATTTTATTGACCTGTGTGGTGAAAATCCTGATGAGTGAGATTTTGAAAGAATATTGCTTATTGATTATAAATAAAAAGGTGTAAATATCACGGGAGATTACTACGCTAACATTTTACGTCAATTAAGGGATGCAATCAAAGAAAAGAGGCGAGGTAACGCCCCTTCTGCATGACAACGCCCCAGTCCATACTGTTCATATTGCCAAGGCGGCTTTTGCTGAATGTGGGTTCGACTTCTTTTTGTTCCCCAATCTTAAAAAGGATCTGCGTGGAAAATTCGATCTCCGCTATTTTCACAAAGTGGTGTAACTAAAAGGTGACAACTCTATGCCCCTTTTGATGATGGGCATTATTTTCAATATCCGCTTGCTACATTACTGGATAAAATAATATTGCCCAACGCCATAACTTATTTTATGATAGGCTATTACATTAAAATTACTACCAATGTCACTTAGGGTAAATTGCTAGTAACTGATCAGCCATACCTGGGATAACTGGGGGCAAGTTATAGGGATTTGATATCGATTAAAAAGATGTCGATATAATTATAATAAAAGATGTGCTTATTGAACATTCTCGATTAAAGTACAGGGATTCGATGTCATAACTGATATCGGGCCTGTTGTATACAGATGTCATTTTAATCAAAATGACAATTTAAATATTCATATTTTAATATTAATTGTATGTTTTAAAAACTATTTTAAAATAAACGCGTAACTACCCGTTTCAATTTATTTATTATTTTAATTGAAGAGTAAGTACCTAATATTTATTTATGCCGAATAAAATTTTGATGTTGTCATCCACAGTAACATCGATATATTTTTAGTCGATAAAATATTTTGCTACATCACTTTCGTGTAAATGCCCCGAGCTATCCCAGGTATGCTGATCACCCACCAATAACTGCCCACTTAATATAGAAATGAACTCTATGTAGTTACAATTAGAATTAATTTTGGAAGAGGGAGAGTGATTGACATTGACATGACATATCGTTTATAAATGAATTCTAACTGTAAACACATAGTTTATTTTTATATGAGGTTACTGAAGGGTGGCTACTGTTCTTATTTTATTAGGTTTTACTCATTTGAGTCTGTTTTGTGAAATTTAGTTCGATATTTTGCCAATACTTTTCCCGCAATTTACCCAGTCCGCTTAATATGCCGTAGCAAGCAACTGGATGAAGTTAGCCGCAAAATTAATAGGTACTCAGTGTTGGCATTCAGATAATCTATCTATTTTATATTATTAACTTTAGGGCCACCATAAGAATTATATTTACAGTTATATTTTTCTATGAGTTCATGGTGACATTTTGTTTGACGGTACATATATATTATTATAAATGTACACCCTTGACTGTGTATATAATAACAAGAAACTTATTAACATTCATTTAAATACACTAAGTAGTCCTTAAAATAGCTATAAGCATAATAACGCAACCGAACCAATATATGTACTTTCAAACTGTCTAGTTGCAGACAGTGATAGTGGTGTGCTATTGTGAGGGCTTATTTCATCATGAACGATTATTATCTATGTTAGCGGTGCTCAATCGTTCGTTTTCTGTTTTTTTTGTATTATAATATAATAACTTAATTTTGGCCGTGTGGTGACGGCAGTAAGAATACATTTGTCACCACCCCAACTCCTCCTGCGGGTGTCGTAAAAGTCGACTAAGGGACTGAAGTGTCACTGACCATTATTTGACAAAATATTGATAATGGGCAGTAGCGTCATCATAGTGGACACATTACTGCGATCGCCAATCCGCTTGCCCAGCGTGGCGATTATGGGCATTAACCTCCTAATGCGTCTATACGCATAGTTAATAGGAGAGACCTACGTCCAGCAGTGGACTGTCTGTCATAGGCTGATGATGATGATGATGAACTAAATTTTTGTTTAAGTAGGCACTAGAGCTATCATTGTATTTAATAGTTTCCACATCACATGGGCACATGTATCATATTGGGAACATATTTGTTATAGTTATGCATAGATTTACATACTGTTTCGTATTTGTGACTTCCTATAATTGGCTCTGTATTTCTATTTAAGACGCATACTGTGTTATTGCCTAGCTGTTGGAATTCCTTCATAAATAAAATAAAATAAAAATAAAATAAATAAATATTTTACGTAAGTATATTGCGGTATACGCCGATGCGTGGATATACCGTATAACGAGGACAGCCAATAAAAGCAATTTGACCATCTTAATAATAGTTCATGTCTGTCCTGCAGTCCATTTTTCACACGTCATTCCCAAATCTTCGTAACAAGCGGAAACATTATGATCTAAAGTGTAACCACTGAAATATTACTTAAAATTTTGCCGAGAAATTTAAAAAAAACTTGGTTTAGTCACACTTTGTATTATGGATATTAAGAATTTTGATTTGATGAACATGAATTCATTTTTCATTTTCTGTGCACAAAAAGAGACTTCAGGAAACAGGTTAAAAGTAATCGTTACGTGACATGAACTCAGTTAAATGTAACGAAAAAACACAAGTGTAGTTACCCTTAACTACAACAAACAATTATACCAAAGTGAGAAATAACATAGTTATAGTCTAAATTAGTACATTACGACACAAATGCGAAAAACATGAAATTCAAAACGAGTGGCGATGTTTTAAAACACGACCGATAGGAAGTTTTCGTTTTTGCACGTTTCTCGTACGACGTTTTTTAGTACAGATGGCTCTCCGAAGTTTTAGACTTGACGTAAAATTACACACTTCTCGCACTAGAGCCTAAAAACACACCATCTGTACTAAAAACTATAGGTATTTTAAATTATAAATAGTTTATCCTTCATTTTGCCCAATAGCCCCGTTCATGATATTCAGGTTTTATTAAATTCACCACTTGAAGGGTCCACGGAAAAACATTTCCAGTGCTTAAAAAAATCATGGCAACCTCACACCTTATTTTGTTAAAAGTAAGGTGGTTTTTCCTTCTGTAATTTCAATTGACTAGACATGTTCTTTCCGTGGATCCTTCACTTAATAGAATTTTAGGAATATGCGAGAGCTAAATCTTAAGGTGCATTTAGACCTAACGAGCGAATGCTCATTCTATCCCCCACTCTACAAAATTCGTTCATTACACAAAACGTGATTCGTTTGGTCTAAGTCTACCTTTAAATTATCAAAATAATATCAATTACCAACAACCTACTATGCTTATTTCTTTAAATCATAGATAATTAGTGATACCGCAACAGAATTTGCTTGGTATCTAATTACTTCGACTTTAATACCGCTAGTAAACTTTTATGAGATATTTAGTGTCAAATTACCTAATGTAGATCGATACACACCTGAATATAACTACATGCACAATCAAAATATATTCATTCTGTTTGGGTGCACTGTAGGACAAACCATTTTAATAATTACCAATTTTTTATATAATCCTAAAATAACTTCATGATTATTGTTTTATTTAAAATGATTTTAAAGGTTTTTTGTTTACCTGCTTTGTACTCGCATAAAATGGCTTAGGACTGAAAATAAAAAAAATGCGTTAGAAGGGTATCTCTTAACTTAATGATATAGGTAGTTGTCAATATTTGATGATTTTTAGATTTGTAACTACGACTAGATATTGCAAACTAACTGGACACATTTTCATAGCACCCCACCCGGTAGAATCCGGCCGGATTGGAATAACTATAGTAAATTTTATCACTTATCATAAAAAGAAATTGCGTGATACCGATTTCTTAAATGCGATTTAGTTTATTCCTTGGGCCCACTATATCACAAAACTTGTCGCTTGATACTGAAATTAAATAAACATCCGGATCGGCAAAGCATCCACGAAGTTCGGGACGCTCAGTACAAGAGTGTGAAATAATAGACCCCTGATTTAAAATGCAAAGATGATCGTATATCAGACATGCACCTTGTCCATACTTTTCTTCGTCGCTGAGAGACAAAGTCCAGTTGTATGCTAAACAGGAGCGCGTTAGACTGCGTTTCCACCAGAGATGTGCGAGGATGTGTTTCCATACAAATGTCGCCTATTAATGACTCGAGCGAGGTGTCATGTTTGATCATTTGTACTCACCGGTTCCAGTCCGAATCCGGTGGATGTCGACCTGATTCGGTGGTTGCCTAAAAGTACCGAATTCTTTTGCAATCCCTAGTTACATACTGTATTAAGTACGTTACGAGATATGAAGTACGGTATTTATGCGGTCATTAGCATTCTCATACATGAAAACAGGTACTTACATTTTTATTTTTCTTTTAGGATTTCTATACAGTATCACCTAAAAATAAATACTTGTTAAGTTTAACAAGGCAACAACTGTGACTTTTAAAAAATTGCTTAAGGGTCAGCCATTTCCTAAACTACGAAGGACACACTGAAAGTTTTGAGAATGACCCACTTAGAGATCACTCAGTGTATAAAACAATAATTTTCTGGAAATACAGGGTGTAAGTCTTATACGGGCGAAGCTCTTAGCGGGTGTTAGTTTACGACATAATAAGTACAATCAAATAACTTTTATTTAAAATAAGAGCAACAAATTGTTTCATACAAAATAATTCGGCGCGCAATGTAGAGCAACATGCGCGAGTTAAACACTCATTGACAGCTAATTTCAAAAGCAGATGACATAACTGCCATATCAACAATAACAAATGTTCGTACCTACATTGCTGCTCCGATTATCTTTAAAAAAATCTGTGGGATCATAATTAAGAGTATTTTAAAAAAAACCTTGTAATCCATGATCACACTAATGAATCCCATGCCTGGTTTAATTAATCGCCCGTATTAGATTTACACACTGTATAGCTCTTTACTATTTTTTGGGGTATAATTTATTCGGTTAACACTAGTATTTTAGGATTTCGTGCCATTTGAAAATTGTGTGTCGGGCAATTTCACAATTTTCACCCTTTTTTAGGGTTCCGTAACCAAAATGGCAAAAACGAAATCCTTATAGTTTCGCGATATCCGTCTGTCCGCAGCATAGCTCAGTGGCCGTTAATACTAGAAATCTGCAATTTGGTAGGTACAGGTATACATATTAATTTTGCCAACAAAGTATCATAATAAAACCAAGAAAAAATTTTTGTTTCGGGTAAGTAGGTACCTCCCCAACTGGTAAAGTGGGGATGTTTTTTTTATTTGCTATAAGCCTATAGGGTGGGGTATCATGAAATAGGTCTTTTAAAAAAAATAAGGGAAGTCAATACTTTCGGAGATAATCGCTAACTTTTGATCCGTTGGTCCAAATATCGCAGTGCAGTGTAACTTGTATATAATCATGTTATTTATTACAAATTATTGCTGTTTTTTTTTATATTTTAGTTCTTGTTGACAAGCGAAAACACTAAGCCATACTGCTTCAAATAATTGCTGAATTGTTTTTTATAAATAACTCGTTCTCATTGGTCAATATAATTTGAAAGTCAGCAGAAGTTACATTTTAGTGCATATGAACGCCATGATCCCGTACCACACAAACAAAAAAAAAGATAGCAGTCCGAGAAAATGTCTCTGAGATATTTTTCGAAACGTCGTATCTTACTATGAAATTCGAGTTAAAACACGACCTATAACCGTAACGTTTAACATTAGTGTAACTGTTCATGACAATATAATGTACAGTTGTTAAAATTTGACAGCTATACACCTATAGGCAACTTTTCATACTGTGCTTATACAAAAACTTACCACGTTTGCGAGCAGTGTCGTGAAAAGTTAGTTTTTAGGGTTCTGTAGCCAAAATGGCAAAAACGGAACCCTTATAGATTCGTCATGTCCGTCTGTCCGTCTGTCACAGCCAATTTACTCGGAAACTATAAATGCTACAGTAACGAAATTTGGTTAGGATATGTGTTGTATGAACCGCTACAGCATTGTGTTACTAAATTGTAAAAAAAACCATTGGGGTGGGGGCCCTCCACACATGTAACTGAGGGATAGAAATTTCTTTTTTGTTGTATTTAAGCGTGTGGGGTAATAATAGAAAGGTCTTTGAAAATGATATGAAGGTTTATAAATCTCATTTTTATTTAAGCAAATCGTTTTCGAGATATCAGCTCTCAAAGTCTGAACAATGTGTCCCCCCCCCCCCCTCTATTTTTTAAACTACGCGATATAAAATTCAAAAAAAAAATGTTATGCACATTAATAAACTTTATCAACGATTTTTAGTTTGATTAAATTATCTCCTATAGTTTTTGAGGTAGGTTGATTTAACTGTATTTTTTTAATAATAATGGTACGGAACCCTTCGCGCGCGAGTCCGACTCGCACTTGGCCGGTTTTTTTTAATTGTCACAGAATAAATGCATTTTGCAGTTTCAAGTAGCAAAACCGCCATGTGTGAGCCGCTGAGGTAAAACATTTTTTTTTCATGTGCGTAGTAGTAAAGGGGGGATGATTTTATTTTGGTCTAAAATAATGGCCCCAAAAGAAAGTTTTTTTTCTTAAATCAATATTTTTATCTATTTGGATATAGCCGTTCCAGAAGAAAAATATGCCCTCCTCTAAATTGGAGCCGTAGGTCATAAAATCATGGATAGTGGGCATATAGAATAGTTTAAAATAAAATTATTCGGAACATAATCGGCCCAGCGGTTTTTGAATAACTATGGAAACCTATACTGAGCATGGCCCGACATGCTCTTGGCCGGTTTTTTTTAAATTCTGTAACGTTTTTATACTACTTTCAGATTGGCTTTATTCTACGATGAAACAGAAATGGGCTTAGATTCTTATTTGATATGAAAGCCCAGTTCTTGTAGGACTGCTTGTAGTAGGTAGTTACCACAAATTTTATTTCTTTGGAATTTTCTTATGGATGATTAAAGAGATCAACGTATTTTAAAATTAGAGGATGGCTGTTCAATGTTCATCCCCTAATTTCAAATCGCAGTAATGAGGTAAAACATAGAAATTACACAAAAAATACCTCGGTAAATGTGGACATCCTTACGTATCCTTATGAATTACGAGAAAAAAAACAAGGATTTTTTCTTTAAAAAATCTATATTTTTAATGGACCACCCAAACCTTCCATACCTACCAAATTCCGAAAAATAAAAATGTTCATACAAAAATGGCCTAGTTTTGAATGTTGGTACAATTGTGTTAAAAATTGTACTCATTATCAGAAAGAGGTTAGAAAGGCGATAATTGAAACAAAAAAGGCATAATTCACACAGTTTCCTAAATTCTCGAAACTTTCAGCGTAACCTACGTATAACGTGGTTTCAGTGAGCATCTAATTATCCAATAGACCTCAGAAAAATAAAACAAATAAGATAAACATCGCTCATCATATGATAACAATATTAACAGTAATAGAATAAGTAACTAAAAAGAACATATTTTATAAATGTTCAATTTGTTTTTGGGCTTTGGGCTCTTCTTAACAATAATCATTTGGTGTTTACATTGCTTCATATTTCCACTGACAATAATTCAAAAGTCTGATTTGTTCTTCTGTTGGTTACAGCTGTATTAATGCTTTATTATTTTCATACTCTGGAGCAATATTATAAGTTAATGATCATCACTGAAAAAATACTTACAATAAGTTGTTTCCTGAAAGTATGTTATAATTTTTATGTGATGTAATATGATTATGCCCACGTATGCCTTAACGTACTACATACACATACGAGAAAACTATTAGAAAAAAATATTCGAGGCACTCGATAGGTTAATCGACTAATGTACCTACATATAACTGAAATAATGAACTCTAATAATTTTATGTTAATTGTTTCCCCTCACTAATAGCGCTCTTATTTTAAATGAGAATAATTAATATTGGAAATGATGTATCACACTCAAAAACGGTTGAGACATCGCGAACTTCTGTTTATTTAAAGAAATATATATGAACATAAACTTTTTGCGTGTGTTTTGAACCAAAAAAATTATTAATATCGGTTTTCATCGCATTACAAAATTTTGCAGATAAGGTTCGCGTACCTATGAAATATCAAACCGCAATTAGAATGGAATTCGGAAATCCTGTTGATACAATAGTGTATGTATAAGTCAATCTTGGATAATATATTCATAGTTTAAGCGCAAAGACTTACAGACAATAGATTAATTAATCCACTACATCTATAAACAGTATAAACAACTCTTTTCTTGGCGAATATTGTCATTTGTTGAGTCAACAGTACTTTCAAATCCCCTTCTGATTCTGATTTGAACACGGGTTCCGTTACCATTTATTATATTCTACTCGTAAAGCGCGTTCCAGATTAAAGTGCACACTGTGTGTTATCGTGGTCAAGCTTGAGCTTTTAAGCTATCGGGCTAGTCAACCCTTAAGACGTGATAAAATCTGAAATTTTGGATTCCCTAAAGAAGTGTGAAACCGTTGAGCATTGGTTTCTGAAATTATTAAAAAGCAGCTTAAACCGCTGGTCGTAAAGATTTTAGTTTACCAATGAAATGTTACTTTAGGAACTTACTTCGATCGCATTTTTGGAGACCGTGGTTGGTTTAACAGCCGCAGTAAAGTTTCCTGAAGACAGTACATATAATTATTCACTAGTGCTTAAATACAAATGAAATCTATTTAATAGTGTCCTGTTGTTTTCTAGAGTGTTGTTAATTTGTATGGTATATTATAGTATACTCGAGTGAGTACGTTTCCCATACTAAGAGGAGAACGATGCAATTACATTCTTCCAGGGTTATGATTAGTAATTATGTAAACGTTAATTAATTAGAAAGTTTAAACAATACTTATTAAAATATTTTTCACCACACTGCTCGTAAACACGCTGTTTGTCCTTCAATTTCAGAGCGCAAAACTGTGTTTTAATCTCTAGAGGTTAAAGTAATTTTTTTTTAATCTTCTGGATAGACTAAAGCAATAACTTCTACGGCCTGAGAGTGCAATAAGGTTTTTGACGTTTGAACTAGACAGTACGTTCGAAAACTCAATAGTTTCAAACAGATTCATACACATGAACCTTTCATAATATTATATTCAATATGCTAAAATCCAAATTAAAAACACATTTTGTTATAAAAGGCTTTTTTACTTTTAGTTGTAAGAATACGACAAATAAAAACAATAGGAAAATGAAAGTGTTTTCACTATGCAAATTTCAGAACGCATCGGAATATTTTTTTCTTTTAAAATTACAAGCCACGTCTAGATAAATATTTAATTTTGAGGTTATTGTTTTATTATTTGTTAATTTGTTTATTTTTTGGAAGTTGAGGACTTGCAAATAAATACCTTCGAATTTGTTATGTTTGAGTTTTATTTCGCATGTTTCCACGCTTCAGTGTGGTGAAAAATGTTGTGTTTCACTCGGCAGCAAAGCTTGTTCAACTCTCGTGCCTTAAAACCCTCGCATCGCTCAAGATTCCATTTTATGAACCACTCGCTGCGGTCGTGGTTCAAATTCTGGAATCTTTCGCTTGCTCGGGTTTCAATATTTGCACGAGAGTTAAACAATCACTTTGCTCCCTAGTAAAACAAATAACTATTATTACTATCCGTAAATGATACGAGTTTTACAGACAGCCATGGAGACCGCCATGTTCAGCTTAAACTACAAGAGAGAAATATCGAGAATCCATATCACAATGACATGGTGCCAGATATCAGAGAAGTTATTCTCAAACTCGAGATTAATTGAACATTACTTAGTTAAGGCAGGACATTTCGATGCCAGCCATAGTTTGGGACATATATCGCACCTTTAGAATGAAAGTGACCTAATTCAAAATTTGGGAATGATGAATTATGTACTTAAATAACATTCCTTATTCGAAAATTTAGGATTAGGTCACTTTCATTCCAAAGGTGCGATATGCTGACCAGTGAAAGAGCGTCGGGACTGTGCTAAATTTTAACTAGTACGTCGCTGCACAGAAGAAATACAGCAAACGGGAAGTCGGAGCCAAAAATAATTTTATTCACAGCCCCTGCAACGGGCGCAGATGTGCCACCCTAAGCCAGCGGGCGGTGGACATGGGCCCGTCCTCGTCCATGACCCTGCTCCCTGAGATGGAAAGCGTGACCTTCTGTCCCAGACGTGCCTCTTAGACGTAATTCGTATAAAAACCGAAATACATAGCCTATTAGAGCACTTGGTCCCGCTCTTGCAAATCCACTCTAGCTAGCCGATCAAGGCATGCACAGAGGTGAGGTCCATACAAAAGGTCCCTCAAAATAGGGTCCGCGGTGTTACAACTCCCCGTCAGATTACCACAAGCTGTCCAGCTGGATAGGTACTTATTTTGAAGTTTGAACTGCGATCCTGCTGAAATACTTAAGTGCATTATACTTACGCCTTTTATATTTGAAATAAAACTATGAAAACGGATAAACTTGCGTATATTAATTAACTTTAACTTCATCTCGACGTTTCGAACACTTTACAGGGCAAATGTCAAAATAAATAATCTACGCCGGTTCTCTCCCTACGCCTTTGCCTTAGAAGAATTTCTTTCCTTTGTATGACTGTATTGTTAGGAAGGTATCCCAATATTCATAGTTTTATTTCATGTGTAATTCTCGCGGTAACCGAAGAAAATATTGTGCCTTTTATATTCTTTCAATTTACCAGTATGATGTTTCCTCTACGTCGACTATACAGTACTCGCTGATTTGTTTTTCCGTATCTGAAAGTACACCACTTATTCTTTCTTTTGAACAGGTATTACCGCGACGTAAAATAATTAATATACACATATCTAGAGAAATTTATCATACTCCCTGAAAATAGTCCAAATTCAGATATTTACATATGACATTCTAATAATCTCTAAATGCATTCAGAAAAAAAATTTTAAAATCTTTCTCATTATTAACGGGCACAGAGTATAAAATAAATTAAAATCGTCTGGATTTTGTTTAATATTTTTCTATTTAATTCGTACATATTTAAACGTTTTACGTCATATTACTAATTTATCGTCATATTTTTATTGTAATACCTATGCAAAAAAAGAGGCAAAATTACGCACATATTAGTCCTATTACCTAAGAATGACGAACAATATGTAACAGTTCGTCTTTAACCTTTTTTTTGTGTTAACTTTTACATCATTGTTTTGTTACGAATAACTTAAAAGTTGTAATCGCTTGACGAATTATCATTTTGGAATTGCATGAAATTACTCATTAAGTGAAATGTATATCTCTTATGAGTAAAGAAATGTCATAACCAGAAAAGGCACGAGATGCGCAGTTTGAATAAAATCATATTTTGAAAAATACACAAAATTACTATTTTTTTCCAAAACTAAGTAAAGGAGATATCACCTATATTTTTTAACAAAAATTAAAATTTTATTTTGCATACCGTTAATTTTGTTAGAGTCAAATATTAGCATTTTCCGAAATTCTCCATTTTCCCTTATATTTTTCTATTAGAAGAAATTACTGTAACACATTTATTTCTATTTATTGTACCTATTAAATTCGTGGAATGACTCCAAAGGCGATTAAAATTCGACCGGTGTCCGCTAAGCTGGAGCGGCCGAGGGGGTTAGGCACAATCCGCGAAAGCTGAAAACGTGGGTTCCAATCCCACCTCTAGCGTTGGTAAAATCGGTATTTTTTCTTTGGTGACAGTCACGTCTAATAAAATATATATACATTTCGGAACGTATGGCAAAGGCATAAGGATCAAAATTGTATACATGTTATTAGACCCGACCGTATATTATCAAACCGGAATCAGAAAGGGATTTGAGAGTACTGTTGACACAACAAATGACACAATTTTTACCAAGAAAAGAGTTGTTAACAGATGTAGTGACTGTAGTGAGTGATTAATTAATCTATTGACTGTAAGTCTTTGCACTTAAAGTATAAATATATGAATATAAATATGTGAATAAAGTATAAATATATGAATATAATTTACTTATACACTGTTGTGTCAACAGTACAAACAGCAACACAGCTAGGTATACACTTCAGAAATTGGAAATATTGCATGAAAGAGAATGACACTTACAGTCACATGTCAGTTACATAGGAATGTTGAGCCACTTGGCAAAGGATGCAACTTGGTCGTGTAATATTATGGGTTCGGTATTTTTCGTTAGTAGGCACGATCGCGATGGTCCCCGATGATATGTCATCGAATCTTTCTTGCGTCAAAATTTCAGTATTTGAAAACTAGTTGACATAATAAAAATTCCTTCGTCTACGAAAATTAAGAATTAGCTATCGGCCATGATTAGACGCTAGATGTCGTTGTTCCTTGTGAAAACTGGGTAACGACAGTTCTTCATAGATTTGTCTAAAACAGTTTGGTAGTTTAATCACGGTTTCTTCAAATCGGATTTCATGATTTATCTGACATTAGTAGGCGAGGTATTTTTCCAAGTCAAGATATTTTTACATATAGCCATGTTTTTTAGGGTTCCGTAGCCAAAATGGCAAAACGGAACCCTTATAGATTCGTCATGTCCGTCTGTCCGTCTGTCCGTCTGTCACAGCCGATTTACTCGGAAACTATAAATGCTACAGTAACGAAATTTGGTAAGAATATGTGTTATATAAACCGCTACAGGATTATGTTACTAAATTGTAAAAAAAACTATTGGGGTGGGGGCCCTCCATACATGTAACTGAGGGATAGAAAAAAAAAATTTGTTGTATATAAGTGTGTGGGGTATTAATAGAAAGGTCTTTGAAAATGATATAAAGGTTTATACATCTCATTTTTATTTAAGCAAATCGTTTTCGAGATATTAGCTCTCAAATCTGAAAAATGTGTCCCCCCCCCTCTATTTTTTAAACTACGCAATATAAAATTCCAAAAAAAATATATGTTATGCACATTAATAAACTCTATCAACGATTTTTGGTTTGATTAAATTATCTCCTATAGTTTTTGAGATAGGTTGATTTAACTGTATTTTTTAATAATAAATTGATAAGGGTACGGAACCCTTCGCGCGCGAGTCCGGCTCGCACTTGGCCGGTTTTTTTCTTCTTTATGGGCTTCAGGGCGATGTTAATCGGGCAATTTTAAATTATTTTTTTCATTGACAGAGACAAATGCTATTGCTGTCTTTATTATAATTCATCACATCTCTTAGTTGACGTTAGTTGAATACTTATGTAACCTTTGTGGAAATATGGTAGATAGACGTTTGACAGTCTACCTATAATCCTTTAATCTGTCAGTAGCCATACAAATGTTTAAAAGAGACTTGATAGTTTCTGGCTGAAATTCTAACTTTGAAAAAATATCTGACAGTGACAGCCGTTGAAAGGAAAATGAACGAAAATTTCTACATAGCAGTTTAGCAGTCAAATTACCGGCTCTGAAGTTAGATTGACGTCTCCAGGACTAAAGCGGATGTTATATATAACGTAACTACAGGGTTATTTTTTCACCAGTACAAAAAATCAACATACGTAATAGTAGTCCAAGTTACAGAATACTAGCATTTTTTGTTACTACCCCTTTAGAACAAAAAAACTAAAATACCGATGTTTGAACTTATCCGCAAACCTAATAAGAAAATTTGACGCATTACGCATTATCAATGTAGGTACATAACTAGCAAAACACACGAACTGGCAACTGTTTGTTTACAACGTCATCGCACGTGGCATGGCGGCTTAGAAAAGCGGCGGTGATAATCAACTTATGATTATGACTTGGCAAAAAAATCTTACTTGATCCCAAATCTTCCTTCATACTTGCACTAAGGACAGAAACTTTCTTCATTGAGGCGTTTTTAAACACTTAAAATCAACTTTATGCACAATGATTGGAATAAAAAAAACATACCTGATTAATGGAGTCCATTTCTCATACTAATTAATTAATTCACATACTTAAGCAAGTGTTCAAAATGTTGGCCGTGGTTATCTAAACACGCTCTTGCCCGTTTTTGAATGTTTCCTTCGATATTTCCCAACACAAGTCTGTAGTTCTCACTTTTAAGTTCATCAAATGCACTTATTATTAGATTTTTTAAGTCTTTTAAATTTTGGGCCTACCCTCACCCCACAAAAACAGTCACACGGGGTCAAATCTGTTGACCTGGCTGGCCATAGCTATAACACTGGCATTTTCCAGGCGGGGCACACTTTCTTCAGCGTATAGCCGCTGGGCTGCCACTGCATTTTCCCCAATGAGAAAATAACTACGAACCATTTCGTACGAGCAATTTCCGACTGAAGGTAGTACGATGCGGCGCGTGCGCACATACCTACGTCAACCGTGACACTGACCGTCCTTGACTTAGTCACCGAGATTGAGGTAACTGCTATGTTGCCAACTCGTGCGCAGGTCGCTCACCCCTTTCCGCCGCCCTCTGCGTCCCGCACCCCGTTGACGTCTTATCATTAGTAGGCCCATTATTTTGAATTTGCATGAAGGATAAATTAATAATAAATGAAAAAAAAATGTCAATTTTATTTGATAAATGTAATCTATTATCGATACCAAATATGTGGGAAAATTTATTGTACCGGTGAAAAAATAACCCTGTATAGTAACGGCAGCTTCCAGAAAAATCGCAATTAATCATTGGTTAAACGTTTTTGTTATTACGTAACCATGGTAATGTCACCTTCTGAAGAAACCGCGAGCGATCATTGGTTAACCGTCGCAATGCCCCCATTGGTCAGCAGAATTCGGCCGAAGTCGTAATACTAGTCTCATAAGATTTCGGAACCCGATTTGTATTATTCGACCAAGTTGCGAACAGTGCGAATGATCAACATTTCGGTGTATTATTTAATTTGAAGATCTCTTTCATTTTCTCTCTGCTCTGTCTTTAATGGTCCGTTAGGAGTGTTGCTGTTTGTACTTTCGAATCCCATTCTAATCGCGGTTTGATAATAACAACCAATATTCATAATTTATTTTATTTATTTATTTATCTTTTTTTTCGTGATTCCTGGACCTACGGATCAAAAGTTAGAGGGAGGAGGACTCATTTTGAAATACCATGCCAGGGTTTCTACACACTATTTGCATTATTACATTTATTACACTAATCACAATAAATTGCAGAGACATCGAATAATACTAGCATACACACCACTAAATTATTCTCATTTGATTTCCCTCAAATTAACCGTTTATTTACAGTATACAACACCACAATGAGTCAGTTTGTAAATTCATATTTTATATGTTCTCAATGGAAGTTGAATTCCACTGATACGAGTACATATCGGTGGAAAAAAAACGTTGTTTGAAATATGTAAATGAAATCACGGTGGTATTAGTATACAACACGATCTTACAGGTTTGTCTACACTTTAGTAGTTCATATTACATTATGCCAATATTGTGTTGGTTTCCGTAGATCTCTCTATCCTGATCTCGAGAGTCCTTCATTGCGGAGAGAGTGGATTCCGACAGTTTATTACGTGCAATATACTTGGTACTTGGCAAGTTACGAACTCCTACAGGGCGATAACTTTTGTATCTCTCACGTAGTTCATTCTGTAAAAGTATAGAGAACATGAAGTTAATAAACTTAGTAAATAAATTGATACAACTTGTTATTATCGATTTTATATTACTTTTTCTACGCTTTGGATCTCGCGTTAAAATGTAGCCTCAGAAACAGCTATAGTCATGGGAACTAGAACTCGGACTTTTTTCACAATTTTTTATGAGGTTTTGTCTACACGTGATACGTTCATACAACATTTTTTTGGGTGACTTAGAGCCTTCTTATTAGGCCCATATTAAAGTGTTTCAGTACCGTATGTCATCACTAGCAACACACACTGAGCGCAGGAGTCCGCTGGATGCGGGTGGCACAGGACCGGTCATTGTGGCAATCTTTGGGGGAGGCCTATGTTCAGCAGTGGACGTTTTTCGGCTGATATGATGATGATGATGATGATGATTATTATTTTACTAAACACATTACATGACTTGTTTTATGTAACCATGATTGTTTTTAATAACGGAGCCCGTTATGTGATTTTAGGCACATAGCGAATATTTTTATAAATTAAATATATATAAGAACAAATCTGGCCCGATATGTACTGTTCCGCACATAGCGATATTTTTTTACTACATCGAGTTCGTAGACTATGCTTGAGATAACGTCTTATGACACTTAGCGAAATTTCCTATGACTATTATTATTGAAACATATTTTTTGTTGTTTTATTGAAGATCTTTCATAAAAATAACTATGTATATAAATATGATAAAGATGTGTAAATTCTCGTAATTAGTTATTTTAACCAAGTTACAACTAACACACATAAGAGGTTTTGGACGACTGAATCAAAAATGTCTGTGTAATATATTGTTGATAATATTATATTGTTGATAATATTAATTTTTCTCGTTAAAAAACTAAGATTTATTTTTAGAAAGAACATACATATTTATCAAATGAAAATATCGGCCTACTTTGGATAAACAGTTTTTTTTTTGTCTCCCCTTAATGTAGCAATAAAACACGTAGCAAAGCAACTTTTGTAAGAACAGCGACGATAAACTATATTTCTTTTAGATATAATTAATACATTTTTAATCTAACATTTAAAAGACGAAGATTATTTAAAAGTTTGAAGATTATATTATAAGTTACCTATCGTATGTCTGTCCAAAGCACTCGAGTTTTTATGAAAATACCTTCAAAGACCTTGTAAAAAAATCCAGACGTAAATAAAAAACAGGTACTACACGTAGTATATTAAATAAGCACTTTTACATAACTGTACTTATGACATAGTGGAAAAGAGGTTTCCAGGTTTCCAAAAAATGTATTTAAATTTGATGATATTATAAAACATACTTGTTTGTATTTAGTTTTGGCAGCCGTGCTTTTTGATCCTTCTTATTTGGGAAGTAATAATTTGGATTAGATTTAGAATTAGTACCTTTATAAAACAAGTATTTTGTTCTCAATTTTAGCAGAAGGCAAAGAGGTAAGCAACAACTTTTCAACCTAGTTAAAGTGAAATAAATATTATCATATACCTCTTTAATAGCTGTATTTCTTTTACGATTGATATGTCGTGTTCTCGCAGCACCGACAACGGCATAACACTGAAATATTTTTTGTTAAAATATGAACTACCTACTACAATTGTTTTTGTGGGATGATTTGTAAATAAATATTCTTAAAAGAGCTCTCCAAATAACATTTGGACTTAAGTACATTTTTAAAACTGTGTTTAAGAATAATTACATTGTACGAGGGCCGCACTGAAAGTTTTGAGAATCTAGGAAACTGTATAAATTATGAGTTTTTTGTTTAAATTATCGCCTTTCTTAACTCTTTTTGATAATGTGGACAAATTTTTAATACAATTGAACCAACATCCAAAGCTCACAGCCCATTTTTCCTAGGACATATTTTGTATGCAATTTTTCAATTTTAGAAATTTTGTATGGAAGGTTTGGGTGGTCCATTAAGAATATATGTTTTTAAGAAAAACTGTTTATATTGGATTTTTTTCTTATGAGTCATAAATTTCCTGACATAAAACTTTTTGTGAATTTTCTATGATTCACGACATTACTGCGATTTGAAAATAGGGAATGGCTGTTATTAGACATTGATCTCTTTAATCATCCATAAGAAAGAATCGAAAGCAATCAAATTTGTGAAAACTACTACAAGCAGTTCTACAAGAACCGGGCTTTGATACCGAATAAGAATCTAAGCTCATTTCTAACTTCATCGTTGACTAAGGCCATACTGAAAGTACTATAAAAACGTAACAGAATAAAAAAAAACGGGTGAAAATTGTGAGATCGCCCGACACAAAATTTTCAAACGGCATGAAATCCTAAAATACAGGGTGTTAACCGAGAAAAGAAAAATTATAGAGAGAATTATAAAGAGTCGCATTTTCTCGAAAATAATTGTTTCTTTACACTGAGTGATCTCTAAGTGGGTCAGTCTCAAAACTTTCAGTGCGGCCCTCGTACTATTTATTTATTTCGTTGTATTAGTTTTCTATTGCAATAATTAGTCAATAGAAGTATTCTAAAACAAAATTATCAATACGCACCACAATAGAGAAATAAAAAAATATTTTCCACTTAAGTATCATTATTCAATATAAGAGCTAAAAAAGAATCTGTCTTCAAAAATTATATATCCACCTGGGACCATGTGTGTTAATTATACAAATGTATGCATCACTGGCACTTCAATATAGAATTAAGTGCAGAGCATGAAATTAATGTTTTAAACGACACGAACGCCATTATATACGCATGAGCCGTTCCAATCACCAAAGATTAGTGATTTTGGTGTTTCTCGGTTGTCGTCTGCATGTCTCGACAAAAAGAGTAACCGAATTAGTGAAAATGTGTAATTTTTAGTAGGTGCCCAATTAATTAAAGATATATTATTATGTTATTATATTATTTCGTTTTTGTTTTCACAACACTATTATGAACATGTATCCAGGGAATTTTCAACCTTGAATAAAACGTTATTGAAGTCACCACGACAAATAAAATAGTATAATAATAATAAAAAGCTTGGTGTCAAGATTATAGTTGCTATATATGTACAGTAAGCTTCACAATTATGTGACCCCCCGAGAAAAAGATTCCTGGTTCAAATCTCGTGACATACCTAACTTTTTGTATTTTTTTTTAGTATATCTGCAACAGACATTACTTTGTATAGTTATTACAGGCATTTATAAATTGAATATGTCAATATAAAAAAAAGGGTGACGATAAATGTAAAACAATGTTTGCTGTTTGTCTTAGCCAGAACAATAATTTCGTCAGCTTATCTAGCGGCGACTTGGCTTAGCGGCTGCTAATATAGACTATGAAACGAAAGGTTCCTGGTTCAAATATCATGATGACTCAAACTTTTTTGTATTTTTTAGGGTTCCGTAGCCAAAATGGCAAAAACGGAACCCTTATAGATTCGTCATGTCCGTCTGTCCGTCTGTCCGTCTGTCACAGCCGATTTACTCGGAAACTATAAATGCTACAGTAACTAAATTTAGTAAGGATATGTGTTGTATGAACCGCTACAGGATTATAATACTAAATTGTAAAAAAAACCATTGGGGTGGGGGCCCTCCATACATGTAACTGAGGTATAGAAAAAAAAAATTAGTTGTATATAAGCGTGTGGGGTATTAATAGAAAGGTCTTTGAAAATGATATGAAGGTTTATAAATCTCATTTTTATTTAAGCAAATCGTTTTCGAGATATCAGCTCTCAAAGTCTGAAAAATGTGTCCCCCCCCTCTATTTTTTAAACTACGCTATATAAAATTCTAAAAAAAATATATGTTATGCACATTGATAAACTCTATCAACGATTTTTGGTTTGATTAAATTATCTCCTATAGTTTTTGAGGTAGGTTGATTTAACTGTATTTTTTAATAATAAATTGTTGATTATGGTACGGAACCCTTTGCGCGCGAGTCCGACTCGCACTTAGCCGGTTTTTTTATACAACACGTTGCAATTTATTTGTGTTATTAGTTTTAGATATATTATGCTAAAAATATTATTATGAGAAATGGGTAATAAAAGAAAAATACGAATGTTGATTATTTTTTATTGATTTATAAAAAACTGTTTACAATATCAATATTTCGGGTGAATTGGAATTATGAGAAAGTTTTATTCTATTTATATGATCTACCCAGCTAGTTGATCAGGTTTTACATATGTATTGCTAACTTATAATGTAATTGCTTTTCATGAAACAAACATTTATCTATCTATTGTTATATTATACGATGTATCTTTAAGATAGATAAGCAAATATCCGAATTGCTTTAGCAACATGAATTATGTAAAATTAAGAAGTAACTACCTCCAAATTTTTAATCTAATGTATCAATGTTTTAACATTTCTCCGTTGTGTAAATAAGTAACGTTGTGGTTTATTAAAATAATATTGTTTTAATGGCATAATATATTTAAAGCGGACCCCAGGCTTATTGAAGTGCGGTCACACCTAAAAAGGCGATGCTGCAGATTTGCAGTGATGTGCCGTATCCGACACAGTTTTTATCGCAGACTGGACTGGAAATATGTTTTAAAGACGTTATGTGTTGCAAACCCGACGCGTTTATTTACTTTCATACATTTCAATTCCGTACAATCACAGTTTTTTTAAGCAGCCGTGAATAAGAGTATGTAGTAGTTAACTAGTTACAGTACCCCCGAGATAACAAGGCTTCAATAGGTATAACTATTTTCATGCTATTCAAAAATAATGTCTTACAAAAACATATGCGTTATACCTACAGATGGTTACAAAAATCATCTTATCCATGTATAGGGTTTATCATTTTCGTGATCTTATTAGAAAATAAAGTATAAAAAATATGTTGAAGACATTTTTTTTTATACGGGTTTAGCTTATTAATGGGAGAGTAAGGGGAGAACGGAACCCAGATCTGAACCGACCCTATTGTCAACCTCACCTGCTCGCGCCGCATGGCGACGGAGTGGCGTATACCGCTCCGTGGTGCTCCCTGCTAGACAACGAACGAGGCTCTGGCGACCGAGTAAATGGCGGTATAACCATTAACCTCATTGGGACACCAGTGGGAAGAGGCTACAGCGGCCTTGGAACCTAAATAACTCCTAAAATGTCTGGTGTAGAAGGCAAAGGGAAACCACTACACTATTATTCCCACGATAGTCACGCATGAACATGAACAGAAGAACGAGACAAATTACGAAGCCATGCGACCCGCCTAGCAACCGGCGCTGCACTGCGTCCGGGGCAGGCAGTGTGAAGTGTGCTACCGGCCATGTGTGTGTGGGCAACCAGGCATCACATGGGAGCAATGCTACTGGAAACACAACCACAACTATTACAATTAGAAGAGTCCTGAAAATTGGAAATTGGAATGTACGTGGAATATTACGACCTGGCAAATTAGACGTTGTAGAACAAGAACTTGCTCGCTACGGCATTAGCATCTGTGGCCTAAGCGAGACGCACCTCAGGGGGAATGGGCATTTTGAAACTTCACACAACATTGTATACTTCTCTGGTCATGATACTAAAAGCATTAATGGAGTTGCGATAGTCCTTCCTAAATCAATCAGTAACTGCGTAATGGGATACAAGGCCTACAGTGACAGAATTATATCGATTAAAATTAAATGTAGTCCGGTAAATTTGAACATTATCCAAGTGTATGCTCCTACTTCTGCTGCAAATGACATCGAGGTTGAACAATTCTACCACTCTCTAGAAGCTGCGATGAATGAAACCTCGAACAGAGAACTGCTTTTCGTGTCAGGCGATTTTAACGCAAAAATAGGATCAACTGCAGATGACGAACTGCGTGAGGTGGTGGGGAGATACGGCCTTGGTCAGCGTAATGAGCGTGGAGAAAGATTAATCCAGTTCGCTGCAGATAATGGTCTTACCATAATGAATAGTATATTTAAACATCACCGCAGGAGACTTTATACGTGGATTTCACCGGATGGCAATTACAGAAATCAAATCGACTATATACTGGTCAGGTCAAGATGGAAATCGTCTGTTAAAAATACCGTCACTCGACCAGGCGCCGATTGTGGAACGGATCACCAACTACTAATAGCAGAAGTGAAACTTAAACTAAAAGCTGCAAGAACCATAGAAAAACGCACTCGAATATGTGTCGATGACCGCGAAAAGTTCACCAAACGCTTGCAAGAACATACAGATAACTGGATAGGCCGGAATTTTGATCAGTGTACGGTTGATGAAGCCTGGGCTCAAGCTAAATCGATTATAGTAGAAGCCTCCAAATTTGCTGAACGGCCTAAGGCGTCGACTAAACGCCAGCGCTGGATGACCGATGAAACCTTCGCGCTGATTGAGGAAAGGCGTGTTCTTAAAGCTTCTGGGGCAAGTACCACACGGCAGAATAACTTAAGCCGCCGGATTCAAGCAGCTTGTCGTCGCGATAAAAATGTATTTTATAAAAATGTATGCAAAGAAATACAAACCCACGGCGAAAAGCACGAAACCAAAGACTTTTACAAGAAAATCCGAGAGATTACAAAAAAGTTCACTCCCAAAACATGGACTATCCAAAATGCGGAAGGGAAGGTTGTGACCGAATTGGAAAACATTTTGGATGTCTGGAAGAATTACTGCCAGGCGCTTTTTCTCGACCCCGACTCGCGCAACTATGCCTCCACTAAACCGGAAGATCAGGACCTGGAGCCTTGCATTCTCAAGGAGGAAGTTAGAGCTGCAATAAACCATTTAAAGGGAGGAAAGGCAGTTGGAAATGACTGTATTCCAATTGAGACGATCAGATGCTGCGGAGACTTTGGCGTGGACATCTTCCACATTATATGTAACAGGATTTGGATGGGTAGAGTGTGGCCAAGAGAATGGGCCCATTCAGTATTCATACCATTGCATAAAAAAGGCTCTACAACAAAGTGCAGTAACTATCGTCTTATAGCGCTCATACCCCATGCAAGCAAAATTCTACTTCACATAGTAAATCAAAGGTTAAAGGCCTATATCCAAAAGGAAATAGCACCAGAACAGGCCGGCTTCGTTAGGGGAAAAGGCACGCGAGAACAGATCCTAATTGTGCGCCAAATAATAGAGAAAGCAAAAGAATTCAACAGACCAACTTTCTTATGCTTCGTTGATTTCCAGAAAGCATTTGACTCTGTTAGATGGCCACAATTGTGGAAGACACTCGTGGATATGGGTGTTCCTAAGCACTTGGTACATGTCCTCAGAACTCTTTACGAGTATGGTTCTGCTTCGGTCAGAGTGGATAATACCACTTCCCAACTACTGCATCCTTCTGCAGGAGTCAGGCAAGGTTGCATTTTGTCACCCCTCTTGTTCAATATTTATACGGAACATATTATGAGGGTAGTTCTGGAGGATTGGACCGATGGTGTCCCGATTGGCGGGAAAAATATATCAAACCTCCGATACGCTGACGATACAACGTTAATAGCAACAAGCAGGGAGAACATTGCTGAATTGCTACACCGTGTTGAGCGCACCAGCCTCCAGTTTGGTCTCAAAATAAACCGACTAAAAACAAAAATGATGATTATCGATCGAAGTCAAAACAATGCTCCTGATATAGTCGAGATTGCAAATTGTGAAGTCGTAGAATCATATATATACCTGGGATCACTTGTTACTAATTCTGGAGGTTCGGAACATGAAATAAAAAGGCGGATAGCTATTACAAGATCAGCTATGGAAAAGATGGCCAGGATATGGCGTGACAGGAATATCACCAAAAATACCAAAGTCCAGTTAGTACGCTCTCTGATTTTTCCTATTTTATTGTATGGTGCCGAGACATGGACCGTCAAAGAGCGAGAGAGGCAAAGAATTGACGCACTTGAAATGTGGGTTTGGAGGCGAATGCTACAGATATCCTGGACAGAACGTCGTACGAATGTCTCCATACTTGAAGAGCTTAAGGTGAAAGAGAGGCTATCTTCCATTGTCAGAGCCCGTATATTGAGGTACTTTGGCCACGTTACGCGACGTGGAGAGCATGCCATAGAGAGACTTGTTGTTCAGGGAAGAGTCAACGGAAACAGGTCTAGAGGACGCTCTCCGATGCGTTGGACAGACCAAATTTCAGCTTTAACCAATACTCCCCTTAACACATGTGCAAGAGAAGCGTCGGCCAGGGATAATTGGCGCAGAATAATAAAACGTTCGACATGACGTGACCACGACTGCTCTGCCAAGAGCATATCGACAAAGAAGAGAGCTTATTAATACGATCAGCTACCTATAATTAATTAATCCGCATCAAAAAAAAAAAGTTTTCCAACTTCTCCTATTAAGTGAGTCTTGCACAAAAACATGCATTAATTAATTGCACAAAAGAATAACTTGCATAGGTAAATTACAATAAATTTTAGATTCGACCATGTGACATGCTAAAACCACAACGTTACTTTTCTTTCTGATTGAAATAACCTAAACGAACTTTGACGTTACAGCGAGAAACCACATGTTATCAATGATAACAATATTCATCTCCTGCAGCGTCAGCACTGTAAAAAAAATTTTAAACAAGGGCTTTCTCCACTAATGGGCCATATTCGATACAGGGAACTGTAGTTCATCAATATATAAATTTCCAATAAAAAAAAATATGCGTTTTAAATGCAAATCTTGGGATTAGCTGTCAAAGCGGACTCCAGGCTAACTGAGCCATGGCATAAGCCGGGAATAACGCAATGAAGATAATGATGATGCGTTTTATATACACCGTGGGCCTGCATAGGCCGACGGATTTTAACAGTGTATTCCTGACCACATTTAGAGACAATAATGTCGTATAAAATTATCTGGATTACTTTAAGAGATAATTAACCTTTATTCGAAAACAATTTTTTAATTATAACTCAGTGTAAAAACGCCTTTTCTATGAACATTTTAATACTGTGTATTCTAGTTTTACATACCTATTGAACGATATTTAAATAAAAAATAATAAAACTCGCCGCAAAAAATCTCTAACTAAAAATAAACTTTGAAAATGATTAAAACTATATGTATTACTTGTACTGGCCATGAACAGAAGTATTCACATCTAAAAAAAAACTAATAAAATATTTTTTGTCCAAAAATGACACGTGTATGTCGTGTAATACTTTTTGTTTTTAACGTCAAAAATGAATGGTTAAGATCTGTTGCTCTGTTCGGGCCCACGGTGTATAATATGTTACTATTTGCAACCACAGTTGCTAAATTCTATTGCTGTATAAAATGTGATGCTGATGATACAATTGTGCTTTAAATTACATACAGGGTGACTGGTAATTCGATCTATTCCTTGAAAGGGGTTATTTTAGGGCTTATTTGCAATGTTTTTGGCTCAGTCAACCAGGGGTCAAAACTCAATGGTTTTCGAGTTATTCAAGTTTTCCGTTTTTTTTGGAAATTCGCCACCTTGCGCCCTAGGAATGCCAATTACAAAAAAAGTACATGCATAAGGATAGTCAGTTCTCGTTTTTCTTATAGCCAGTAAATGAAGAATTACTTTGACAAAAACACATTCCGGAAAATTGTTACCTCTTGGGAAATAAAAGGTCATAAATCACTAGTCAAAGATTTTTTCTCACGTTTTTTTGTCAATCAAAGTCGATTACTCAAAAAAATGTGTATGGAATTTCACGTACAAATTACAGAAATAAATTGCCTAGTACATAACCTTTCTGAAAAGGTAAAAATGTTTACAAGTTTTGCTAAGAAATTGAAAATAATAACATTGTTAACAGAGAAGGTAGCGTGTGGGCTTGAAGCGTACCTGACCCGAAATCGGTTTGTTTGTGTCACCCTTGTTATCTTAGCTTATTATGATTTGTTATCTTTTGAGGTTCTAAGGTCAGGACAGGTTCGTTTGTAATGATGTTATTAATAATTAATGAAAGTAATAATAATAAAGGGAATTATTCGGAAGTGTTCGTGATAATCGTGATTAACCGAGACTTCGTTATCTGTACGCATCAAGTAAATAATCAGTAACTTTCAACTATCGCTTGGATTCGGACATCGTGTTGACTACTTTTATCAAATGGTGGCTTACCATTTTGACGAATACGCGGATATCCTGTATTGTTTCGGATTTGCTTGACGCAGCTGCAGCACGAAGAGAATATCAACGGCGGTTTCCAAATCGCCGTTTACCTGATGTCGGCGTGTTTGGTACAACCTATCGACGTGTTCAAGAAACTGGATCGGTTCAACGATGTCAAGCTGATGTTGGAAGACCTCCACGTCGTGATCAAGAAGAAGAAATCATGGAATTGTTTCGGGCAGACGGCACTACTTCGAACAGAGCTGTGGCTAACCAGCTTGGTATGTCTCAATGGAGGGTTTGGTTCAGTTGGTGCACTCAGCACGGCTGTATCCAGTACACGCCCTCCAAGAAGGAGACCCAGCTAGAAGAATGGACTTCTGCAGATTTTTAATCAATGCTGATCGAAGATCCGGAGTACCTGAAGAACATCTTGTGTACAGATGAATACGAAATGAAGGCAGGCAATTCGAACAAAACTTGTAAATACTAAAATTTGTCTGTTGTTTATGTTTTTCTTATGTTGTTGTTGCTTTTAAGTAAGTTTGGTATTTGAACTCTCTTTATTTATTTGTTTGTTATTTAATAAAAGTATTTTTTTTAAATTGTAATTAGACTTCAATACTTGTTTTTTTTCTGCAACGTCCTTTACCAACAACAAATCTGTTTTACGTCACAAAAACTTACCTACAAACCAACTTCGAGTCAGGTATTTTTAATTATTATTAATTACGTTAATGAATGAATGAATAACACATGAACATGCCCAAACTTGTCAGAAGGCAAACTGACCTGACTTTGAACCTCAAATACAAATAATAATAAGCTAAGATAACAAGGGTGACACAAACAAACCGATTTCGGGTGAGGTACGCTTCAAGCCCACACGCTACCTTCTCTGTTATTAATGTTATTATTTTAAATTTTTTAGCAAAACTTGTAAACATTTTTACTTTTTCAGAAAGGTTATGTACTAGGCAATTTATTTCTGTAATTTGGACGTGAAGTTCCATACACATTTTTTTGAGTAATCGACTTTGATTGACAAAAAAACGTGAGAAAAAATCTTTGACTAGTGATTTATGACGTTTTATTTCCCAAGAGATAACAATTTTTCGGAATTTATTTTTGTTTAAAGTAATTCCTCATTTACTGGCTATAAGAAAAACAAGAATTTACTATCCTAATGCATGTACTTTTTTTGTAATTGGCATTCCTAGGGCGCAAGGTGGCGGATTTCCAAAAAAAACGGAAAACTTGAATAACTCGAAAACCATTGAGTTTTGACCCCTGGTTGACTGAGCCAAAAACATTGAAAATAAGTTCTAGAATAACCCCTTTCAAGGAATAGGTCGAATTACCAGTCACCCTGTATCTTTAAAATACCTACAGGGAACTGTTTTTGAAACCGTGCGTCAAATCTTTTTTTATTGCAAAGACTATTTTCGGGGCCCACAGTGGAACGACTTCATACTAAAGACGTGACATTCACTTATGATACTAACTATGCTCACTGATGAATATTATATGATTTTTCATAATAAGGTATCATGAAATGTCAGGTTTAGCTTTTTAATGGTTTATTATTGCATTGCAATGATCATAAAAATGGAACCTAATTTCGACTTTACAGTTGGACTTTCTGAAGCGTTATGTTTGTGAACTAAATTGCGAAGTATTAATAACGTTATTTATGTATGTTTTTTATCCGATACAGTATTTTACTATTTTATTACGTATTTCAAATATTAAAAACCGAAAAAAGTAAGTATTTTACACATGAGGGATACTTCAAGGGGCGGAGTCCGCTCGTAACCTATTTTTAAGGATTTAGAAAAAACGCCACCGTTTCCCCGGGTAGTGTTGTATATATTCTGAAAGCTTAACTTTTTCTTATTACTTCCCGATAAATTTTATGGCCGCCTATAACCACCTTTTAAAATAAATTACGAAAATGTATTTGATTTATTAACGCCTGCAAACATGAGTATAGCAACTATGCAACGATTCGCAATTCTACAAAATATGGTAAGGATAATTATAATTTTGACTCCTTGACGACGCTGACGTCCTCCGTCAATCAAATCGCTATCGTGCAACGCAATATATTATAATTATTATTTCAAAATGAAGTGGCAGTGTATAAAAACAAATAGGTATTTATACAATTTGATAAAAGACTATATTTTTAAAAAGCGTCAAGTGGTTATTGATAAAATATTAGATTCACATTTTCAAGATGTACCTCCTACCCTGAAACCGTAAGTACCCACATACTTATAATATCTAAATCTATATCAATATTATAAATGCCAAAGTAGGTGTTCTTGTTTGCGTGCCTATAATAAGTACCTACGAATTTAATAAGTATTTTGATAATATAATAAGAGCCTTACAAGTAAGTTTATGTTTTTAGGGTTCTGTAAACAAATAATAAAAACGGGACCCTATTACTGAGACTTCGCTTTCCGTCTGACGACGATCAGGCTGTATCTGTATCTTATTTTTAATTAAAATCTTTTTCCCATAGATCTGTTTCGAAAAAAATTGCAAAAATTGTTGACACAGCCAAAATGAAGAAAAAACTGTGCCACTATAATGAACAAAAGTTTTTGGATACACACAAGGATTGGCTGGACAGAAAAATTGAATGGCCTAATGTCGAACCTAAGGGTAGGTCTTCTGTAGAAGAGCAAAAGGCGCCAAACAAACAATTTGAAGAATTAAGTGACCGGCAAAAAGTTCGACGAACTCAACCACTGCAAATGATACCACCCGAGGAAATAAGTTACGTTGCGTCAAAACATCTCAAAGACCCTGATGCTAAATTTATATATGCTTTTATTCAGGACCATCCCAATCATCACAAGTCTGTTCGAAATTATTGTGACTCGTTGTTGAAAAATAAACCTAAAAGCATTGGAAAGGATGACGCATTAGAGCTTTACATCAACACAAATCTTACAAAAGAATCTTATAAACAAATAAGACTGAAAGCTAATGAAATAGTTCCTGATTTATTTCCCAGTTACTATCAACTACACCAAGCAAAACAAGAATGCTACTTGCCGGATGATAAGATAACGATCTCTGAAGTGCACGCTAAAGTTGAGTTACAGGAACTGTTGAACAAAACTGTATCAAGAATTTCCGAACATATTGCTTTGGATACTAATCAAAATTTGAATTTGACTTTAGTCTCTAAATGGGGATGCGATGGTGCTTCAGGCCAATCACGATATAAACAAAAATTTTCTGACGGAACTTCCGACGATTCCTCGATATTCACGTGTAGCTTGGTGCCCCTTAAATTATTTGACGAAAATACTGGTACTGTCTTTTGGGAAAGTCCTTCACCATCATCATGCCGATTTTGTCGTCCAATTTCATTTCGTTTTGCTAAAGAAAGTAAAGGTCTAACTACGCGATCAGTAAACGAAATTAACCAAGAAATCGAACAATTACTCCCATTCCATTTGAAAAACGCAACTGTAAATTACAAATTAATGTTTACTATGGTGGATACAAAAATTTGTAATGATTTAACAGACACAAAATCAGCCATGAGATGTTTTATTTGCAAGGCAACCCCAAAAATTATGAATGAACTCGATAAAATAGACCAAATGAAAGTTAACTCAGAGTACTATTGTTTTGGTATATCACCCCTTCATGCATGGATTCGAAGCTTCGAATGTTTTCTCCACATATCTTATAAGCAAAATTTAGCAGTTTGGCGCGCTCAAGGAGATGATAAATTAAAAGTGGCACAGCGAAAACAAGAGATCCAACAAAAGTTTAGGGAAAAGTTAGGTCTCCTCGTTGATATTGTTAAACAAGGAGCTGGAAACACCAATGACGGAAACACTGCGCGAAGTTTTTTCAGAAACTATAATGTTAGTGCTGAAATTACAGGACTTGATCCAGAACTGTTAAAGAGGTTTTGCGTCATTCTAGAACTTTTGTCTTGCTCACGGATTCAAATTGACGAGCAAAAGTTCAAGAAATATATAAGAAAAACTGCAAAATTATATACAAATAAGTATAAATGGTATCGCATGCCCGTCACCGTTCACAAAATCCTAATCCATGGAGCAGATATTGTAAAATATAACTCTCTGGTACCTATTGGCATGCTGTCAGAAGAGGCACAGGAGACTAACCATAAAATTATAAGGTATGTGAGACTCCATCATACGCGGAAGATCTCCAGGAAGCATAGTAACATGGATCTTATTCACGAGTTACTGTTAAGGTCCGATCCATTGCTATCCAGTAAACTACAGCGCAATGTAAAAATAACTTTGCATACAGAAGCCAAAAACCTCATCAAGTCAGCGGATTGCAATTGCGAATTTCAGTTTGTAGATTTTTAAAATGTAAATATGATTTGTATATAGATATTGATTATTTGTAGATTTATAAATGTAAATAAGATTTGTATATACCTATTGAATCATCGCAGTTTCATTAATCTTCCTGTCGATTACGTTACAGACGTTTATGGATTATTTAACATTTATTTGGTACTGAAAACAAACATAAAAACACTTAATTTAACTAAAAAGATGTTAATTTAATCATAACATTCGTATCTTTTTAATTAAACGCCTGATAATAATCGATGAGCAATGTCACAACCACACCGCCAAACAGTAATTTAAACAGCTGTGAGGCACTCGATACTGAGACACTGAACGTGTCTTATTTAAAAAAGTATATATTATTTTTAAATTTTTTGTACACCAATATGATCATAAAAGACATTTCGCTAAATTAACTAAAAAAAACAAATTTTCTAGAAAAATAATTTATTTGTATTTTTTTCGATATGTTCTCGATATAATTTTCTTAATATATAAACATTTTTCTATCATCAATCTATTGATGAGTGTGCACGCCAATTTTCGCTGCTGAAAGTTAACACAATCGAAAGTTATAGTCAAATTACGAACATAAGGTACTCATGTCAGGCTAAATGTATAGAGTCGTTCCACTGTGCAGCAGCAGAAAGCCGGTTTTTTTGACGCAAGATTTTTCTTGATGACAAAACATTAGACTCTTTACCAAGTGGTCCTGATTTACACATTATAATTCCCATCCCATGGAATGTGTTGTGACCATCGGTAGTATCACTATTGTGGTCCACATTATCGGCTATCCACTGACAAAAATGGCCCGGTGGAACTTGAGTGTGAGGTGACCTGTCCATTATTGCAGACTGCAAATACTTTTTCACTTCATCATATGATACGGAAAACCCAAGTTTGTAAAGCTCATCCACAATTAAACGAGAACCGAAATCCCGATGAAGTTGCACACCAACACCAAGGAGTATAGGACTTATAAGTGATTTAGGGCGTGCAGCTTGCATCAAAGCTTGTGCAATGGAGGTCATCTTCAAATTACATTCTTTAGTGTTAGTACCAATGATGATATCCAAAAAATGCTGCAAACCAGACGGTAAGAATTTTTTGTTTTCTTGTTCATTCGCGATATCTGATGATGAGGGGTAGTACTCCATTGACGGCAACTTTACTTTTATTTCTGATAAGATGAGCTTCGCTGCTGTTTCAATGAGACGATATTTCTCTGACTCAGGGTCTTGTAACTGTTTTTGTTGTTGGTAATCTGATAGAATATTGGACATTGATTGACCATAAGTAACCATGTTAGGCATCCCATCAACTTGAGAAACGATAATGTTGTCAAAAAAATGTTCTTTAAGCTTTTGTAGCATGTGAGGATTAGTATATGGTTCATTATCAACTGGCAGGAAGTCTTTCATTTTAGTCACCAGCTGTTGGACGGCAACGGTTTCATCTTTTTCTTTAAACCAACTGCATACCTACTTTCAAAAAAGCATCATGCTTTTCTTTGTCTGCAGGTCGACCAAGAGACTTGCAAGATAAATTTTGGGAGGTGTCAACGTCATGTTTCTTTGGGATTGAGTCACCTTTGCGAAAATTAACGCTACATGCCTGGTGATAAATGGCTCGTACTGTCAATAAGTCAAGGACCGACTGCAACCGTAATTGGACACTGGCTGACCATGAATCCATTCTGGACTTACACGTTTCCAACACTGATTTTTGAAACGCCAATGTCCGGACCTTCATAACAGTGTATCTGATGCGTTTCTCAATGTCATTTATAAAGCAACCACAGAACAAACAGTGGTCTTCAAATGAAAACATTGCTAAATCTGACCGTAGCATTTTACTGCGTCTAGCTTCATCCTGTAATAGCTGCTTTGTTTGCAGTTCCTTTTGGATGTAATGGGAATTTGTGTATGAAAGACGGCATCCGACATGGACACTAACTGGGTGATCTGGTAATGGTCGAAGTAACTTATGTATATTGTCTTTTCGATTTTTGCTTGCAGTGATAACACCTTGTATACCTCTGGCAGTCAAATTTACAATCTTTGAATGTTTGTTTTCTTTCTCAGAGCACAAAATACATATCCTGTCTGCCATTCTCGCAGATTACATTGGTGGCAATCACCTAAGACAGAAAATAACTGATTACATTTTGTCGTGTACTACCTGCCTACCTACTCGTACTTTTAAAACTATAGGTACCTACACACTATCTATATATTTTAAAGCGATAATAGCAGACCTAGATTTCTACAGTACGTTACGATACGAGTGCAAAAAAGAAGTGTTTGCGACACGAGTTGCAAATTGCCTTTTTACACGTATATCGTAGGACGTTTTACAGTACTATGACCTTTTGATTGTTTGACAGAGGCGCGTAAAGTGCTCTTTACCTTCCTAGAGCAGTAAAACAATCCCATATGTACTGTAATAGTACATTACTATAGAGGACGGGAAACGAAGGGTTACAGGCCAAGTAGATATATCTGGCCGAAGGAACTGAGGCCAGATAGGAATACGCGGCCTGTAACCCTGTTTCTCGCCGAGATTTGTATAGTGCTTTTCTCAAACTTGCCATGAAATAAAACGAACTGATTTCGCCGAACCATACTATTTGATTTGTAAATAAACTAATAGTACAGTATCGTACAACATTAAAAAAAAACATTCGCGCCTAACTTTTTTTTTAATCTGTTTGAGGTACCCTTTTACCTGTTGGTATAGACATTAGTTTTTAGGTTATTTTTTTTTCTGTGGCTGAATGTCAAAACTTAGTGTCACAATTTGACGTTTCAAAACAAAAGACAGTTTGTTTGCAGTCCTAGGTGTGAAATAAATACATGAAATCTCTTTACATATCATCTTAGCATATGACACCGGATATATAGTATTTCCGGGCTTAATTTAAAGTAAGTAACATCAACATTCCGTAGCAAGTTTGAGAAAAACATATAACTTCTTGTCCCAAAGCAATCTATGATCGACAGACCCAGAAAATTTGATCCGTAATCCACAACAGAATAAACAGAAATGTAATAAAACTAACGCATTTTCATGAACAAAACTCAATAATCTATAATAATAGTATCTAAAATAAAGATTTAACTTACATAATTAATTCAGAGCGAGACATGGCGATGGTGATCCTTTGATGATCCATTCAAATGGTGAAACGTTATTTTGACAACTAAACGTCAATGTTTTCAGTTTTCCAGCCAGTACATTAGTAATTATCTTTTTAAATCAACCTTATACTCCTTGTCAGCGTGTAATTTCCTGTTATTTGATACCTCACATGATTTTTTCATATATATATATATAAAACATTTTTTAAGTGGCCAAAAAACGTATTTGTCATCATTGATTTAAGTAAAAGGGGTAGATGAGTGACGCTCATAGTTTGTCAACACGGCAAGCGATACCCGCACCCACACCGTTGCAAATACTACACACTACTGTAATGTCTATGTGCACAATGCGTAATAGAGATAAACTAATACGAAATATGCGGTTGTGCAAACGAGAACCCCATATTTTGCGCAATACACATAGAGCAACAGAGACATACATAGCAATTAGATCTTAGTGTAAGCAAGACATTATCTGCATATTCTTTCTAATCTTAATATTTCTAACAATCCCGCTACTCCTGGTACATCGCTTACCGAGTTTTGGGATTAGATATTGTCAATTTCAAGGGCTGACCTCTGGTTGCATACATTTACTACGGTCATTTGGGTCTCCCTTATACTGGACCGACTACGACGCCCGTGGTATCATCGGAATTACGCCATTTACCTTTAGTTCGGTAGCGTCGGAAAACAAAAGTCAATATCAATACGAGTAACATGTACCTACTCATTTCATGATGAAACAGAATTAAATGAAAGATGGTTTAATAGTGAAGATGGTGTAATCATTTATTTATATAAAGGAATATTATTATTCTCTCCTTTATTCAAATATTTTCTTATATTATATGGGCTCAAATAAATGTAAAATAAGGTTATTATGTGACATATACAAAATTAACGATAAACAACACGAAGAATCTCAACAAATCAGAAAAAAATATCGAAGACTTCCAACATGTTCATCGGTTCCCATTAAACAACGAAGTAAAAAAACAATAAAACAAAAAAAGCTATAAATTAAGTTAGGTATCGTGTATGGATGGTCAAGGAATTTAAGTGAAGTACCATAGTGACAACGTACGAAAAGTCTTAAAAATATAAATTGATTTTAGAAATCAAATCATGAACATATTTGATATTCCGGTCGATACTCTAGAATAGCTTTTCGGTATTTTGTCCGCTTAAACTAGTTTAATGTGTATTGTGTACTACCGACGACGTTTTTCAACACATTTGCGAGGAATAACTGACTTAAATTAACACTTTTACTAACCCTTGTTGCTAGGTAATTACTACTTACTTAGATACTATCCGAAATTTACGTTCAATCTTTTTATTTTATTCTTGTTCATTACTTTAAGGCACAATTTACATAAAAGAAATAACAGAAAATACAACAAAATGTAAAGTATGTTTAACTTGGTCGGGTTATGTTATTACCGCACTAGGACAGTAATGTAATGAAAAAGTACGGATATTGGATTATGAGCCATAAAGCGGTTCAATAATAACTACGTTACGAGCACGCTTGTTGAAAAAATAGTTGTGATTGGTCCATCAAAGTTTTGATTGGCTGTATTCTATCAATGTATTCAAGATAAAATAAAGTGCACAAAACCACGATTACCCGAAAGTACGGAATAGCGCCTTTTGTTATTCGTCGTCTGCCTTTGCTGGTAGTATAAATATGTTCCGGTATAAAATGTATGGAACATATTCTACTATGTTTGGTAAATGTCCACTCTGGGTCTTTTCTTTGCTTGCGTACGACTGCGATCCTGTAAAGTATGGAATACTCATATCATAACATACTACTTATTTAAATCCTCTATGGACATCATTCTCATAGAGATTCTGCTGTTAAGAAAAACTCTGAAGTCAAATGAAAAAAACAATATATTGACATACGTATTTTATTGTACTAGAAATAATATAAATAATAAATTATATATTTACAATTGGCTTCCGGTTTATCCATTACGTTACGGTAACATATTAATTATACAACAAAGTTCTCACTACGTCAGTGGTCACAAATTCTAAGAACTTTACATGGTAGCAGAGCGAAAACAGATAAGTACGAAGAAATATAAAAATATGTTACTAGAGCATTGAAATCGTAAGTACCCCAGTATTCTACTGCTAAACAAAATGTCGAGCACAAAAATCGATCCGCTCAACAAAGATAATTACGATACATGGGTAATTCAAGCCGAAGCCGTCTTAGTACGCCATAAACTGTGGAAATACGTAGAGACTCCCTTGACTCCTGATGCATCTGCCGATGATATAGACAAAGACCGGTTGGCGAAATCGGAACTCATCCTTATCATAGCTCCATCTGAACTTAAGCAAATTAAAAACTGCAGAACTGCTAAAGAAGTATGGGACAAGCTAAAGAACACTTATGCCAGCAAGGGGCCTGCGCGCAAGGCGACCCTTCTAAAACAGCTGATCCTAACGAAGCTAGATAGTCAAGATGTACGCGGACACTTGAACAAGTTTATGGATACAGTCGATAAACTGGCTGATATGGACGTCAGTATTAACGAGGATTTATTAACAATTATGATGTTGTATAGCCTCTCCTCTGAATATGATAATTTTAGAGTTGCTATTGAGTCGCGTGACACCCTTCCAAAGCCAGAAGAGCTTAAAACTAAAATACTCGAAGAGTTTGAAGCACGCCATAACCAAAATATGACCAATACCGACGAACCTGAAACCTCATATCAAGAAGAATCATTATACGCGTCCTGTCGCATTTGCAAACGAAAAGGCAACATTTTCAAACGCAATCATCACAAAATATGTACAAGTTGTTATAAGAAAAACAATGAGAAGCCTAAGAACAACCAAAACTATAAATCTCATCGTAACAACTATGCTACCCAGTGTCTCCTATTACGCAACAAAAATCCTGAAGATAATTCTTGGGTCCTGGATAGCGGCTGCACTTCTCACATGACCTATCAACGAGATCTGTTTAATAAAATTGAGAAAACATCCAGAAAACTTAACTTCGCGACCGAAGATTGCACAGCAGACATTGAAGGAAAGGGTACAGTTTCTTTTACAACGAAAAATAAGAAAGGTAACACACTCACCCATTTAAACAACACGCTGTACGTACCAAGCCTTTGTACCAACCTGCTGTCGGTTAGCAAGATGACAAATGCCGGCTGTTCTGTCCTCTTCACGAAAAACAAGGCTACAGTTAATAACGAGAAAGCTGGAATTATTCTCAACGCTTACAAAGAAGAAGATGGTATCTATTATATGTCCTGCAAACCAAGCAAGCAAGAGTGCTATAATACAGTCACTAACCAAGAAGAAAAATCTCCAACTGGTACTTCTGAACAGATTAATTTACCAAACATCTACACCTGGCACAGAAAACTGGGACACATGAACGTCAAAGATTTAAAACAAGCACTTAAAAATCAAAGTCAAAGTCAAAGTCAAAATATTCTTTATTCAATTAGGCCCAGCAACGAGCGCTTTTGAATCGTTAAACTAAATAGCGAATGAGAGAAAAAAAAACTACCTCCGGTTCTAACCCTACACCACTGCCTGAGAAGAATCCGGCAAGAAACTCAGCGGGACTTTCTTTTTTCAAATAATAGTTTTATAACATCTTACGGCTAACATGCATTAATTAAAAACGAAACATAGATTTGATTTAATATAAATACAGATATAGTACATTAACTAGAGATGAAGTCTCTAATAGTCAGAACAATTATATAAATTTAATGAATTTTGAGAAATGTATAGATGTAAAGATATATGTAAAAGGGCATACAATTGTTTTTAGTTAAACGTTAAAATTAGCATTATTATACTGCTAGAGATGTAAAGGTCTCTAGTTGTCAGAGTAAAAAGAAAACAAACGGATACATTTCACTAAATGTTTCAGAGATGTATAAGGTCTCCATGCGTCAAAACATAGTAGGCTTAAACTTTGATCCTTCCGAAACCCTGCCAGAATGCGAAACCTGTATTCAAGCAAAAATGCATCGAGTACCAGCTCCTCGTGAGAAAACAATTCAACGAACGACTGAAAGCTTACAAATAGTTCACTCTGACGTGTGTGGACCTATTCGAACGCCCACAATTGGCGGAAACAAGTACTTTGTTACTTTTACGGATGATTATTCCCGCTACAGTCGAGTGTACCTGCTGAAATGCAAGAGCGAAGTCTTACAAAAATTTAAAGAGTTCAAAGAGTTAGCAGAAACGCACACAGGGAACAAACTTAAGGTCTTACAATCAGATAATGGTACCGAATATATCAACAGGGACTTCGACGCTTATCTGAAACAATGTGGCATACAGCGAAGACTTAGTGCTCCGCACACACCCCATCAAAACGGATTAGCGGAAAGGAAGAACCGAACCCTTATCGAATAAGCGAGAGCCCTTCTGATCGACGCATCGGCACCACTAAGTTGTTGGGGCGAAGCAATCATGACTGCGAACTACTTATTAAATAGGAGTTTAAACAGTGCAATACAAGACAAAACGCCATTCGAACTATGGGTTGGTAGAAAGCCTATCATCAACCACCTGTATGTCTTCGGTTCTAAAACTTTTGTCCTCATTAAAGGCACTAATGGTCATAAGTTCGCACCAAAAGCAATTCCTGGCATGTTCGTTGGCTACTCTGAAACATCAAAAGCTTTCAAAATTCTACTACCATCAAAGAACTAAGTGGTGACATCAAAAGACATCCGCGTGATGAAAACAATGTTTTACAACAAAACAAACAAAAACAACATCACCGATCTCTTCAACGATGACTGTTCAAACATACCTCCTAAACCTTCAAAAATGTCTAACATACCGCATAAACGAGTTACAATACAACTTAATGACGATGAAGAAGGAGATATTACACCACTTGATGACAGCAGCAATTCAGAAGATGAAGACCACGACATTACATTACAAGAACACTCAGTCAACAGCACTGAAGATGCTCATCAACTGGAACCACAAAACTGCGAAAGTGAATATGAATCTCTTTCCGGCTCAAATTTTGTTGATGATGATGATGATGAATCTGTTGATGCTGGTGATGCTGAAAATGAATTAGTTTCACCTCACCAATTAAGAGACAGATCAACCATCACAGCTCCTAAAAGATATGATGACTTTATTAGAGCAGCAGTTGAAGAAATTGAAAATCTTCACAAACCAAAGGAACCTGCAACCTTCAAAGAAGCTATGGAATCTTTAGAGAGTGAAAAATGGCGAGAAGCAATGAAAAATGAAATCTGCTCTTTGAAAGACAACCAAACATGGGAACTGGTCGACCTACCCGAGGGACGCAAAGCCCTGCCATGTAAATGGGTGTATAAGGTAAAAATGAATCCCGATGGTTTCGTCGAAAGGTACAAGGCCAGAATGGTAATTAAAGGCTATTCCCAGATACCTGGAGTTGACTACGACAGAACGTTCAGTCCAGTGGTTCGTCTGAGCACAGTAAGATCTCTACTCGCAGTCGCCGCACGTGAAAATTTGAAACTGACTCAGTTCGACGTGACAACTGCTTTCCTTAATGGTGAAGTTAAGGAAGAAATTTATATGAAGCAGCCTGAAGGCTATAGAGATGGAACTAAACGAGTCTGCAAATTAAAACGCAGCCTTTATGGATTGAAGCAAGCGCCACGCTGCTGGAATACCTGCATAGCTGAATTTCTACTGAAAACTTTACAGATCCACTTATCTTTCCATACTTCGTCGGCAGGAAATCTGCTATGCTATTCTCTTATTGACACATTCGACGCTGCGTTCGTCAACGAGCTCGATGTCGAGACAGCCTTGTCTAAAATCCTAGCTGTTTGATTTGACATTAGGAATCGAGGCTGTGAGCGAGGTTGTGGGCGAGTTCGTCGCTGTTTTTCGTTAGAGAATACGAAGTTCATACATTAAGCGTCAAACTTTCGACGCAATGTAGTTCCAGCTCACGCCGCATTCGTCGCCGAGCACTAGTGTCGTTTAAAATACATTAGTGAATACCATTTTTAGGCTCGACGCTGCCGCAGCACTGACACAGCGCTGACAGCAAGGTTTCCTTAGTTAATAACACTACTGTACGTGTATTAAATTGTTATGCTCAAACCAAACCTAAACATACGTATAAGCTATTAATTTTATGTATAAAATAAATATTGCAAAATAGACTTTGTTACATTTGTTTTACTAGGCGCGCAGGAACTAAAAATACATGTTGATCAAAATTTATTTGCTGACGTTATTGCGTGACGATGTACGTGTTGCTCTCGTATATATTAGATATATATCTGTTTCTCTCACTCAAAAACAAGAATCATTTAAAATTTGAATTGCCTAAAAATATATTATTAAATTATAAACAGTACTTACGCATGAAAAGTGATTCCGTGAGTTTTGTTTTTATGCTTTGAGCTGTTAAAGCACTGAAAAAAGGCACAGCACGGCATGATTATCGCTTTTAAGCCAATATTCGTTACAGAGATTTTGGATCTTGACAAGCTGTTGACACATGGGCTGCCATCACACGACTAATTCAAAACAGGTCCCGGGACCTGTATTCGATGGCACACTTTCGTGCGCCTGGTACCATATCTACCCCTTTTACTTAAATCAATGTTTGTCATACTTGGATTTTTCTCTACTTTTAGGATGTTAATAAGACACGTTCGAAGAACTGAAAAAACCAAACATGGTCTTTGTGGGAATTATTATGACCCCTATCGCCAGATCTCCTACCCTATAACAAAATGAGCGAAATAAATTCACATCGTACACCTACAATTTATTGACAGTTGACATACACCTGTCTTCATACTTCAAAATGCGTAAAAGAGATGGCAAAATACATATACTCGTATTTAATAAATAAAAAAGAGACAACTAGCAATTGACAATCGCGCGTGTATTCTTAAGGTTGTTATTGATAAACATTGTTTTATCTTTGTTACTCTCGATCTTAAACAGCATAAGCTTGTCTTTTTCTCTAAGTCAGTCAAAAACGTCAAAATGGCGTCCTATTTATTTTCAATAAATAGTAAAATTAAGTTATTAGGTATTATTAGTTTAATTGCGCATGATGTGTGATGTTAAGGGCATTTTTGCATTTTTTTTGTGGTTTTCACTATTGTATAACATAAAATTACATTTTAGGGCGCAGTTCATGTGATTTGCGAGAACTCTGCAGTGGCAGATTTTGATAATTCTAACAATCGCTCTTAGTTCTACCCTGACCACCGAGAAGTGTGTATTCTCGGTGGTCAGGGTAGAACTAAGAGCGATTGTTAGAATTATCAAAATCTGAGCGCTTCAATTTTAGAGCTGGTGTAACATATCTTTACTTATTATATCATTGCCCTAGCCTAGAAGTGAATAATCAAGATCAAGTGCGGGTAGTTCGAAAAACCCGCGCAGCTCGAAGATGTTGATACATTCTCTCGCCAGTCTGCCTGCGACCACGGGTGTAACGTCATGCCCAAAACGTCAGGATATAATTAAATGTAAGTTTACGCGATTAAGACCCGTTTGTCTTTAAAATATGAGTGATAATCGTGAAAGTTTAAATCAATATAATCTGACTATGTATTCATACAGATATTACTGGTAGCACTTCTTATCACAGATCTAGGAGATAGATCCAAACATCAATATTTGAATTATAAGATCAAAAAAATATAGATGACTTTTGCCACCATGTCGTGCTCCACATGACATAGTAACTTGTTATAGGTTCTTGTGTTTATTTTCACTAGACCTCTCTTTTTGTAATTTAATGTCCTAGCCTAGCGTGTGTAGTTTCCAAGATATTTAAATTGCGCAATTTACCCGACTGCTCAACCTGCCCCTCTCTACCCTACTGTATAGCTGGACGTAAACATCAAAATAAATAATCATTAGGGCAGCTTGTGCTATGTGAAATAAAGCGCGTCTAACGGTACAGTCTGTAACATTATGGAATATACCTTTAGCCGCTCTTCATTTTAGTTCGTGAGTAAACCACTTGGCACGGGCTTGAGTGTCAGTTCATGCCTTATCAACATCGTTTTAGTAGGCAAGACACATCTGAGCAATTGAAGGCCAATTTCAAGTATTCTTGAGTCTCTTTAACTTTTTATTGACATTCTTGATTACTTTCGACCGAGATTCTGAGAGTATAGTAATGTCATTGACAATATCCCTGGAATTACCAAGAAATAGAGCTTCCAATATAGGGTTAATACGACCCTGACAAGAGATCGCTCTTTAGCGATAAGACCGCCTGTTGTGTTACCTCTACCTTTAAGATTCGAATTTTTTGTTATCTTCTTTTTTATGTTACGAGGTGTGCAATAAAGAGTATTGTATTGTATTGTAAAGAAACTAGCTCTTTCTCTCTGAAACGTCAAATAAATGTTTGCATTACATTCAGACTCGATTTTTTTTTATTAATCACTCTTAATTATAAAAGGTTAACGATTACCTTATTCTTTTGATAAAATGGTTAAAAGCACTTTAATCTATCGTTACTTAAAACCAATGTCTTTATGAAAAACACATACTGTATAAAATGTATACACATGAGTTAAAATTTAGCGACGTGATATAAATTAACTCCATATTTAGACTAGTGTTTTATTTATTTTCGAACGTTATTAAGAATTATAAGAAAATTGGGGAACCTACAAAAAGTATAATTTTAATCATGAAAGTAGTGGAATACTCTTATTAGTTTTAATTTATAGCGATTATCTTTACTTTTGTATGTCCCCTCGTACACAAGTTGAAATTTCAAGCCAAAGTTTGACTTTGTTACTAACTTAAATTACTTTTTTAGTACAGATGATGTATTTTTTAGGCTCTAGTGCGAGAAGTGGGTCATTTTACGTCAGGTCCAAAACTTCGGAGGGTCATCTGTAGGTACTAAAAGCATCGTACGAGACACGTGCAAAAACGAAATTCGTAACTCGTGTCGATTTAAAACACTCCCTGTCGGTCGTGTTTTAAAATATCGCCGCTTGTTTCGAATTTCATGTTTTTCGCACTTGTGTCGTAATGTACTATTTAAATCATTTACATTTTACATAATATAGATAAAGCATATAAAAAAATACCTGTACGCACCTATTTATGTGTGGTTATTAGAATGGGAGACGCAATTTTTGTGCACATTTTTCTTAATAATTATAAAATAATTTACAATGTGAACAATGCTTTTAAATGTAGTTACTTGTTAACAGGTATTAGTCTGATTTACCTAAGTTTAACAATGTAATTATAACCTATATAAATGTTATTAAAATAAAAAATCTTTGGTTACAGAGGAACGGCATTGTTTATTTCGAAGATTAAGATAAGTAGTACAAAACCTTCAATACATAAAAACGTTAGTAATAAGTTATTACAACAAAAATAATAATTAAATTACGTACATGTTATTTTAATCAATAATCTGTTCAAACGAGGAGAGATCAAATCACGATCAAAGTTAAACGTGTAAAAATTTGTGCTTCGATATGAAAAAATTACAATGGCGGACGCACTTTTTTGGCAAAGCTGCCCATTATGTTACCAGGGGGGCTGTAATTTGCCACAACATACACATGGCCCTCTTTTGACTTCGCCATACCCACTCCTACTTCTTTGCTGTCTTCCCATATGACTTGTGTGAAGTGCCCGGATCCCAAATCGGTTGGTTCTCTGCCAAAACGATGATCTTTGATTTCACTGTACCATTTTTCCACTGGATCTTTACCTGACACCACAAAATTTGGGTCAGAAGACCAAGCGTAGAAAATATTTTCTCCGTAGTCCTGCTGATCTCTATGTTCCATTCGTCCTTTTTTGACCAAAAGTTTGGCCCATTCTTCAGCATATTTACCCAGCCTTTTATTTAATTCTAAAGGAGGGACACCGTGTTTTTTCCTATAGTCATTATGAGCTGCCAAGAACTCTTCTTCAAATTTATCCCCAGACACAGACGTGTTTTTAAGTTTGCTGATTAAATCGCCAAGATTCTTACTAGTTCTGTGATTAGGCGGTGATGACGCAGCAACAGCGCTTGAATTTTGCAAAGTACCACTTTGTGTAATTGAGGAAGATTTAAATTGTAATGCACCAGGAGGTAGTACGTTTTGCACAAACTGATTACTTATGTTTCCTGGTGGAAAGTAATGTGCCACTACATAAAGCTTGCCTGATTTACTCTTAGCACTTCCGATTCCTAGTTCTCTGGTGTTTTTCCAGATAATTTGGGTGAAATGACCACATTTTAAAACCTCTGGTTCCTTTCCAAAGGAGTAATCGTTAATTTCACTATACCATTTGTCGATGCAATCACGTGCTCTAATTTTTATGTTAGGATCTTGAGACCAGCCACAATATACGTTTTCTCCGTACTCTTCGTGGAGACTGTATTGCATATGATCTTTTTTTGCTAGTTCTTCAGCCCATTTTTGACTTACTTTGGATATATCTTTATTGAGAACGAGAGCAAGTACCCCGTGTTCTTTTCTGTATTCATTGTGTACAGCCAATGCTTCGTTTTCAAAATCATTAGATCTCGACCCAAATAATTTGCTCTGAAATGTAAAGAAATATCATTGTCACTGCCACTGTCCAAATTTTGTTATATTAATATATTTTCGATTATTTAACATTAAACTCTTAATTGGTATCTTATCCCGGATTAAGATATCACTTATCTGGATATGCGTAAGCAATAGATAACTACTTCCTGAATAAATAATAAAATCCGCATTGTGTATTTCATGCAATATTGATTTTGAGCCTGTTTGTATATATATTATATACAGACAGGTAAAAAATTATGTTACATGGGAAATACATACCTACATCATGCGAGACAAATGAAAATCCATAAATAATTAAGATTCAATAAAATTTACCATATTGTCTTATCATTAGCACGTCACTTTTCATTGTATAAGTCCTGTTTTCCGTTAAGTTTTTTTTATGATGGTACTACATCTTATAGTTAGTAAGGTAAGTCCATGCAGGGATCGGATAGCGGTTTTTGCTCCATACAAAAGAACGGTTCGAATTCCGTTCTTTTTCGTTCTTCGGTTTATATTTTTTTTGATAATGGAGTAATTGAAAAATGTGATGTTAATAATTACTTAAAATGTCGAATACTACATAAAGAGCGTAAAACATTTTAAAATATTGAGCTATATCGAGGTTTTTCTAAAAAACCGGTTCCGATCCCTGAGTCCATGACTGTATGAAGATATTTTTTTTCTAATAATTCTACCTCCACAAGACCTCCCCTTTGTTCTTTAGTGGTTTGTATACCTTATTGAAGGTACATATTACGAAAACACAAATCAAATTATTTATTAACTAAATATTTTGATTTGTACTTTTAATTTTTCTCCAGTAGTCACACTACTTAATATTATATAAATTATAAATATTAGATGTCATATACCAAAGAAAAACGACCAAGATCACCTATGTCAGAGGTGGGGATCGAACCCACGTACTCAGCTTTCGCGGCTGATGCCTGTACCCCTCGGCCACTCGGTCTTAGCAACCACCGGTCAAATTTCTCGGGTATATGCAATCCCTTACAAGGCTAGGCGCCTTTGACCATTCTCTAAGGGCAAGCACTAACTACATGCCTGCACCTCCTATTTAGAATACTTTACAGTTTTCTAGAATAGCTAGAGAGAGATGGTGCTGCCATCTATTGAACATATTACGAAAACACAAATCAAATTATTTATTAACTAAGTCAAATGCGCCTAGCCTTGTAAGGGATTGCATACCTATACCCGAGAAATTTGACCGGTGGTTGCTAAGACCGAGTGGCCGAGGGGTACAGGCATCAGCCGCGAAAGCTGAGTACGTGGGTTCGATCCCCACCTCGGACATAGGTGATCTTGGTCGTTTTTCTTTGGTATATGACATCTAATATTTATAATTTATATAATGTTAAGTAGTGTGACTACTGGAGAGAAATTAAAAGTACAAATCAAAATATTTAGTTAATAAATAATTTGATTTGTGTTTTCGTAATATGTTCAATAGATGGCAGCACCATCTCTCTCTAGCTATTCTAGAAAACTGTAAAGTATTCTAAATAGGAGGTGCAGGCATGTAGTTAGTGCTTGCCCTTAGATAATGGTCAAAGGCGCCTAGCCTTGTAAGGGATTGCATATACCCGAGAAATTTGACCGGTGGTTGCTAAGACCGAGTGGCCGAGGGGTACAGGCATCAGCCGCGAAAGCTGAGTACGTGGGTTCGATCCCCACCTCGGACATAGGTGATCTTGGTCGTTTTTCTTTGGTATATGACATCTAATATTTATAACCATACCTCGAACAAATCATGCGGATGACGTAAAAATGACGTACCTAATTTTGCATAAAGGATGATGTCGTATTGCAACT